>CABFVX010002251.1:83989-122004 GCA_902151425.1 Timema shepardi | reverse complement strand
ATCACTTTTACACCAGTGGGACTACTACATCTGAGACCACACATATATATATTATAGGCCTACCGCATCACTTTTACACCAGTGGGTCTACTACATCTGAGACCACACACATATATATTATAGGCCTACTGCATCACTTTTACACCAGTGAGACTACTACATCTGAGACCACACATATATTGTACACCGCATCACTTTTACACCATTACGTCCTTACATCGTAAATAATACATTTTCTCAACAATACATTTTCTCAACCTAGTTTCGAACCAAGGTATTTCATAAGCGATTAATAAGCACCTGATATTAATTATCACTCCTTTATACTCTTGACTACCACCAAGGTCTTCACAGGAAATGTTTTGCTTGATTGTCACCTGCAATTCAATTGTTTCCGTTTTCCGTTTTATAAATCACTAAGAATAAAAATACATCAGTGCGAAACAACCAAGCTAGATAATTTCGTGAAATGACACAAGTTTTCTTTATACACTTAATAAAAGGCTTGACAAACATTAGTATTTATATATTTAATTTGTCAATATGTTTTTTCAATGAAATGATAAAAAAGTTTAATTTTTCAATAAATAATTTTTGTGTTTTTTAATCTACAAACACATATGTACAAAGTGTTTAAAATTAAGCAAGAGATACCGGTTGATGTTGCTGCTTGTATCAACCTAGAAAAGTCAGAGAAGCTTTAAAACCCATCTTAACTCTATAGTTGATACTCAATTCCAAAACACTTTTCTGGATACTTTATTTAAAACCCACAATTCCTGAATGGCCTGTTATTAAAACCCATTTGTTTGGACATTCTGTGTAATCTGCCCAAACAGCTTGTTTTAAATCTGCTTTATTCACACAATGTTTTAAAACTCCACAGTTCTTGTGCACCTTATAAGAAATCCCAATTTACTCAGTTTTAAAATAAACCTTTCTTATAAACTATTTTTAAAACCTACAAAAAATTTCTTTCATAACCTTTTTAAAATTCAGTTTTCCGCAACATCTTTCTTAAATATTCACTTTGCTTTTGAACATTTTTTTTAGTTCGCTTTACCTTATTTTCTCTCGACACCCTTTTGAAACACACTTTGCCTGACACTCTATTTTAAAACGCATTTTGGTGACCTGGTGGTCTAGGGCTAAGGTGTCAGACTTCTGTGCTGGAGGCCGAGGTTCAATCCTCGGTCCCGGCACAGATTTATCTGATTACCAAACCCTTCCTTCACCTCTGACAAGACATCTTGTGAATGTTCACAATCACCCTACCATTACACGTTAGCGTAAGTGCGTATAACCCGAACGGGTAGTAAGACGCGGTGCTAATAATAATAATTATAAAACGCATTTTACCTTAATGTTTTAACTTAAAACGCACTTTGCCAAGGCAAAGAACTATAAAACCTAACTATTACGTCCCATTTCTTCTACCTTCCATTGTCTTCTGTAAACTCTCAAGTTCCCTGGGTTAATCAAACCGATTCTCATCCTGTAATTTTTATTATTGGGCAACCAATTCACTTTAGGCTATTAGGATTTGGGTAACTGTTTGACACCCATGGAGTAGTTAAACCAGGTATCTGATCTTATGAGATATATTGGAATCATATATCCAATTTATATAGGCAATATTTTAACCAAATAATCTTGGAACTGGGTAGATCTACCCGATTTCTTGGATAGCTGATTTAAATATGGTAATTCGCATTGAATATCCAGTTTATAATCTGGTAATCTTAGAACGGCTTAGAATTACAGGTTTGATAGGCTACAGGATTACTCTCTGATAATTTAAAATCGAGTCGTCCTTTATTAATAAAGTAGAGATTATCTTGGAACTACAATTCAAATTTAAAACAAAGAACCTTCTAGAAAATACAAACACATTTTTTGTGGACAAAATTGTTTACATTTTACTTTATGATTAGTGTTATTTTTACAGGCATTGATACTATTTACCAAACGTGACAGCCGCAGATCACGTGACTTGACGAATAAATATTCCTTGCGTGAACGTAGGTTTAGTAACATTTCCTATAAAAATTAGACTGTGGCTAGGCCATCTTAAATACTTAAATACATATTATAACTCTTTATCTGTAAATTACTTAATATCCTTATAAACCCTAAGAGATTTCAAATTTGTTCACCACCTACCTCACCTCCCCCACCCTCCCCCCATCATTAATCACTTAATTTTGTACCAACCAGCGAGAAAGTATAATACTTAGGATTAAAAGAAAATAGTATCAACATATTCGTTAAACACAATAAACATTTTTATAATTTTACCTTTTAGTTTGTTTCTTTAAATAAGCTCACGGTAGCCGTTATTTAGCAAAGAATTTCAGAGACTTTTATATTTTAAGCAGATTAGTAAACTTATACGTCTAAAACATGGCGACAGTGTTCTTTATTGTTATTAGTGATTTCATTTTGTTGTTATTATTTAGCACTGCGTCTTACTACCCGTTCGGGTTACACGCTTTAAGTTACTAATTACGCTAATGAATTAGGAATTGGGAAGGTTGAATTAAAGGAAGTGAACCCACATTTGCGTGGAGGGAGAGTGGAAAACCACGTAGGAAAAACCACCCCAGTTCACCCGACCGAGATTCGAACCTCGTTCTTCCCGTCCTCAGCAGTCGAGCTCAACACGACTAGTGCGTTAGTCAACTACGCCACTGAGGTGGGTGATTTTGTTGTTGATGTTTAACATGTTTGGCACTGATTGGCTGTAATTGGCGAAAGTCCTTGAAATAAACGCGCTGGTATCGTCTCGTCTGATTTGCGAGCGATTGGAAGATTGGGATTTGGTTGTGTGTACTGAAAATACTTTTTATGTGTGGTTCCTCAATCTTAAAATCCTACCTTCTTTGCATCTTGTTGTCATAAATGTTCATAATTATGTGGATATCCCGGACCTGTAGTAAGACGCGGAGTTTATAAAAAACAAAAACTTTTTTTTAGCACCGCGTCTTACTACCCGTTCGGATTATACGCTCAAGTACTAATTACGCTAATGGATGAGGAATTAGGAAGGTTGAATTTTAAAGGAAGTGAACCCGCATTTGCGTGGAAGTAGAGTGGAAAACCATTAAGGACACCCCCCCCCTTTTCCAGTTCACCCGACCTAGATTCGAACCTTTATCTCCCCGTTCTCAGCAGTATGACTCAACACGAGAAAAAAAAAAAGAACATTAATATTTGAAAGTTTGCTGCCATGGCACCCAATACTATGTAAGATTGTGAAGTATATACACCATCCGCTATAATGTGTTTTGAGTTCCGCATCTTATCACCCTTAAGCGGCATATGCATTTTAAAACAAATAAGGTAGGGATGAAAAGGTATAATTTAGAGGAATTTTACTACACATTCATGTTGAGTGAGAGTGTGAAACTACACCGGTACACTGAGCTGGCATTCGAACTCCGGACTTTCCATAATTGGCAAAGTATGATAGACGAGATTGATTACTTTATCCACATGTCCACTGATGCAAATATATAGAGAAAACATACGGCTTGTTAAGGGTAAGATTGATTTTTTTTTTCAAGTGTTTGTATTAAGGAGAAACGTAGGCCAACTGACACGTTTAGACCTTAACAGCTATCAAAAGTGTACAGAAATTGAGCTCATTTAATATATTCTTGTGAAATTTGGTGGTTATACAAATGTTCACTGTTGTGAATATACTTTGTAATATTTTCCATCGGTGGTTGGCAGGGGGCCACCATTGCCCTTAACCTAAAACTCCCGTGTATGTATGTGAGTTGTTGTGTTGACCTGGTTGCTTGTTTTTCCCTCTCACTGTAGGGAGAACCACTGCGAAATCGAACGCAGGCGGCGCAACAAGATGACGGCGTACATCACCGAGCTGTCCGACATGGTGCCGACGTGCAACGCGCTGGCCCGCAAGCCGGACAAGCTAACCATCCTGCGCATGGCCGTGGCGCACATGAAGGCGCTCAGGGGTGAGTACGCACAGCTTCTCGTTCATATCGCACTCCGAGGACAACCAGCATTTACTTGGAGAAACCTAACTCACTTGGTCGCGAGCGAATCTGTGACACCTGCATCGGTGGCCGCATGATCTAAGGCATCACTATCGCAATAGACTAGACTACTGATGACAGGGAGATCGGGGTTCGAATCCTGTTCGGGTGTACTGAGGGGGTTTTCCTTAAAATCTTTTACATTTTCCCTCTACGCAAATGTGGATCCACTTCCCTTAAATGCTACCTCAATGATCCTTAACGCATTAGCGTAACTAGTACATATGTGTATAACCTGAACAGGTAGTAAGACGCGGTGCTAAACAAGAAATCTGTGACGTCGCTCATTCTCGTCTAGTAAAGTAATACAAAAAGATGTATCGTGTGAACTCTAAACACGTGGTGCGTTCAGAAATTAAATTCAGGTGGGGGAGATACATTGTATCGGCACTATTATTTCTGTACTTTTTTCCAATTTGATAATTTAGGGGAACTTTTAATGTGTGTAGGGGCACACCTTTTGAATATCATGTTGTAATCCTTGAATTAAAATTGATCCTATACACTCAACCCATCTTTATTTCTCTATGACTCACTAGACTTGGTAGTTAGTACATTATTCTATTCTACATCAGTGCTGAGGATTCCTTACCTGCCATTCTGCCACCAGAGCTCATTATGTTAAACTCAAAAGTATGTGATCCTACTTATATTGCCTGAGATAATGATTATTTTCGTGCATATATAATTAATAATAGACTGGAGTTTTGAAAAATTTAATTTTGTTTTAAGTTAGCTTTTCAAACGTATTTTGAAATAATGTAGGACTCATAAAATGCTGATTATTTAGGGTTCTACTAGTTGCTTAGAGCCAATTTCATAGTTTTTTTTGCTGATTAACGATAAAAAAACAGAATAAAGTTTCTTTTTTTAATTCGATGTCTAGTGGCATATATCCTTAGATATTTATAATTGCGTTGGAGAGATAATTGTCAAAAACGCAGAAGAAAGAATTATCCCTCAAGATTAGGTGGCTCATATTTGAACCCGTTCTCTTGCTAGACTCGTAGGAAAGCGCTCTTGAGTGAGCTAACTTTGACTGGTTGTTTTTAACTCACTTGGAGAGGTGAGTATAATGTGTGTGATCTCTACACAAGAGGCTGGCAAAGACGTCCTCTGAGTAGCGTCTGATTTGAAGCGAAGAGGACTTAAGGGGGAAGAGAAGAAAACTTCTATTTTAAGCGCGATAAGAACTTTCCAGTCAAACGGGGAGGAAAGTAAAGGAAAAAATAAAACACCCACAACTTCTTTACAGAGAAGGTTAAAAAAAAGAGGAAGAGCTTTGACGATAAAGTGGGAGGAAACGGTAAGACGTAAAAGTCGTAGAGAGGAAGGTCGCGGTTAGAGAAGTGCTATGAGGGGGTTAGATAGAAGTGGGATCGTGGAGGGGACCGAAAGTCTGCGGCAACCCCGATACCGTTAAAGGTTCGGCGATGTCCTGGTCTCGATCCGGGGGCAGGCAAACACCCGTCTCCTATCCTCGTCCCTCCGCCTCTCCTACGTCCCGGTGATCAAGTATTCATGAGGATGGGCGAGCAGTGGTGGGAGGTCACCTCTGGGTTGTTTTAATATTGTATCAGCTTGCGCGGACGCTTTAAAAGTTGGGCGCGGCGTGTTGGACTCGCACATACACTCTAAATTCCTTGAATCAACTTAATCAAATGATCCTCTTTTTCCTTTTCCCTTTAACCTTCCTTTTTCTTTCTTTTAGTCCTTCCGATCAAGTCGAATGTACTTGGGTAGCTACTATCTATCTAGGAAACATTACCTCAATCAATCATGTTCGTGTCAAGTGTTTACCACCTTAAAGTTGTTTGGCCACAACGATATCTATAGAATGCCCCCTTTTCCGGCTACATATTTGTTTTGCTTGACTTTTAGTTATAGATGAGACAGAAAGAATTCTGTAATTTGATCAAAAGAAAGGATGGAAAAATCACCCTTAATGCAACTTAACCATGGTTACACCTTGGACTTCTGGGTATTATTTAGCTACTGTACACAATCCATGTACCTGGGTATTATTTAGCTACTGTACACAATCCATGTACCGACCACAATAACACACCTATCGATCGCTCTACTAGGAAGAAAATGTCAAGCTTCTTTGGCATATCTGTACTTGGGTTCGTAGTATGGCCGACTACAGGTCCATTCTTTTCTTTAAATTAATCCAGACTTTAGCTCTCTTATGAACGAGTCGAATATTTATACTAATATAGTCGGGATTATTTATTTTTATTACTAGTTTTCACTGTGTCTTACCGTTCTGGTTATATATGCATATATTATAATTACTCTATTTGGAAGGAGAATGAGAAACCATCTAGGAAAAATAACACTCAGTAGACCCGATTGGAATTCGAACCCCGATCTCCTCGCCTTTAGCAGGCTAGTCTAACACGAGAGTGATGCCTTAGACCATTCGGCCATTGATGTGGGGGTAGGAATGATGGCGTTATAATTTGCGTGGGGGGTGAATGGGAAAACCTTTAAGGAAAAACACTCAATACATTGAGCCGGGATTTGAATCCCTACCTTTCTTTTACCGACAAATCATACTAAATGATATTTACGTTTGGTCCATGTGCCCATTGATGTGGGTCATGTTAATTGTTGTTAAATAACTTTCGAATATAAAACTGATAATCGGTAATCGAATTAACTAGTCTCATAGATTGTAACATATAGTCCGATCGTAACTAGTCTCATTGATTGTAACATATAGTCCGATCGTAACTAGTCTCATTGATTGTAACATATAGTCCGATCGTAACTAGTCTCATTGATTGTAACATATAGTCCGATCGTAACTAGTCTCATTGTTTGTAACATATAGTCCGATCGTAGCTAGTTTCATTGATTGTAACATATAGTCCGATCATAACTAGTCTCATTGATTGTAACATATAGTCCGATCGTAGCTAGTTTAATAGATTGTAACATATAGTCCGATCGTTTCATGAAAAATATCTGACCGTTTAAAAATCTACTTAATATACTTTATAATGTAGACTTAATGATATGCTAGAACATGTGCTATGCAGCTGCCATTTCAGGCAGATAGTATCATTTTAGACAGTAAGGTAAATATAGTGAGTACATTTTTTTTATCTTCTAAAAGGTTCTTAGTATGGTAAAATGACTTTAACTTCACTATGTGCCCACGTTTGCTTTAAGGACTATTTGAACTAAAGTTTTCGATTTTCAGTCTTTCATGTAATTTGTTTATTTTTTGTCAGAAATATAGGTGGAATATTGTCAGGTACTCATGAACCATGGCCAACTTCAGTGGTCGCGTGGTCTAAGACGTCACTCTCGCAGTAGACTAGACTGCCGATGACGGGAAGCTCGAGGTTCAAATCTCGGTCGGGTGTACTGAGGTTGATTCTTCCAAAATGGTTTTTACTGTCCTTTCACGAAAATACGGGTACACCTCCCCTAAATATAACCTTCCTAAGCTCTAGAACAATTTTCATAGTTGGTACATACGCGTATAACCTGTACGGGTAATAAGACGCGGTGCTAAAAAAAACCTTTGTACTGAGTCACTTAACAAGATCTGCCCCAGAAATCTTTTGTAGCCAAAAATGATCAAAGATAGTCAAATTGTAAACTTTTTCCCCACGGGGGCTTTGTATTTTTTTACACCTTTTCGTCATCTTGAAACATTTGTTCTCTGTTCTCTCTTACTTATTATCTATTCAAGTTATACTAACAAATTAACTAACTTTCTGGTCTTAAGGGGAGAATATAGGGAACACAAGCAATGTTAAGTGTTTCTGCAGTTTTTATAGCAAAGTACTTTTTGGCACCAGTAAATCACTTATTGCTTCTATGCAAACATAGAGCCTAGTTTTATTCACATAGTGGTCTCAACAGTTGTTAAATATCTGTCGAGGGTGTCCTGGAATTTCATGAAAACTTTTTCTATTCATTTAAAAAGGTTTCTAGATATTGCCACTATGCTCAAAACAAATATTCAACAACTGTTGATAAGGTGACCTGGTGGTCTAGTGGTAAGGTGTAGGATTTCTGTGTTGGGGTACGGGGCTCAATCCTCGGTCCCGGCACAGATTTATCTAATTACCAAACCCTTCCTTCACCTCTGACAATACATATTGTGAATGTGGGAAATGCCAGGCCTCCACCGTGGTTCGGATTCCACGTTAAACTGTAGGTCCTCCATTTCATCTCACAATCACCCTACCATTACACATTATCGTAAGTGCGTATAGCCCGAACGGGTAGTAAGACGCGGTGCTAATAATAATAATAATAATAATAATAATAATATCTGTTGATATCACCATGCAAATAAAATTAAACTCTGTTTGTATAGAAGCAATATCTGATTTATTTTGACCAAAAAAATGCTTTGCTATGAAAACTGCACAAACACTGGCCTTTTCTAGCGTTTCCTGCATCCCCACTCCCGAACTCTCAAGTTTATGACAGCCAGAAAGTAAGCTTGCCATTAAACCCTATCTTGAGATACCTTTCTCCAATCCCTAACCTAACATCCAACCTCCATCAAATCCATCATCACATTATCCAGCCAACCACATCATGGACATGTCAAGAAGCCTTATTTTTCAGCTTTTCCAACTAACATTTTGTCTACACGCCTGGCATCTCTCACATATGTCACATGACCACCCCACCACAGGCACCGCGCCTGGATTATCCTAAATATGTTTGGGGTTGCATACAAACCATGAAGTTCTTCATTATGTAACCTTGTCTATTCTCCTGTTTGTTCATACCTTATAAGTTTAAGGAGGTATAGAGGGAGACGTGAGAAAAGGCCAGTGTTTTTGCAGTTTTTATAGAAACACTTTTTTTTTGTCAAATTAAATCAAATTTTGCTTCTATACAAACAGAGTTTAATTTTCTTCACATGATGATATCAACAGTTGTTGAATATCTCTAATGAGCATAGCGGCATTAGGTAAGGCTTTAAATGAAGATAAAAAGTTGTCTTTAAGTTCCAGAACGCCCTTGACAGATATTCAAGAAATGTTGAGGTCCCCATTTGAATAAAATTGAACTGTATGTTTCTACTTGGGAAATATTTGATGTATTTTAACCTTAATAACGTTTTGATATAAAAACAGCAACAACACTGGCTTTCTTCACATCTCCTTCCGTCCTACCTTAAATGCCTCGATTGGTAAATTGTGTGTTCATATTTCCTCCGCTGATTCTGATTAGCACTCACAATTAGTGTATGTGAAACGCTGAACCGGCGGAATGATTTAATGAGCAGGTTGCATGTTATTGGGTGTAAAGGCCGAGGTGGTAACGTACCGTTCACCACCTCCACTTCTAACCGCTAGAGGCCACAATAGCCGGGAAGAGGGTCGGCGGAAACTATAAGGAATTTAATGTAACAAAAATAGGAACTTTGATATTACAGGATGTCTATATGTATTGCTTATTTGGGGTGGGTAGTAATAATATAACACTAGCTAGCAATGCTAATGTTAGAAGATGATTGCAGTATAGCCCATCATCGAGATCCACATTCCCTCTTTTTAACGTCTCGCCCATCGTCCTAGAACGAAAGATATGCATTAAACGTTTGTGAATATTCTCTGTTGCTTCTTTAGCCACTGGGAATTAATTTAAAACTCTGTTCCCCACACGATTCGTTATCAGATGCCATTTCAAACACAGACTTTTCCAATGACATATGATAGAACGTTCTGAACATTTATTTTCAACGGTTGATAAGAGCAATGGCACATTAAGTTTGGAGTGATTTTGATTATTTTCAAGCGAAAAAAAAGACAGGACTAATAGCGTCGCCCTTTTACAACGGCTTAAATTCAAGCTAGGGGCGTAAACAAAATGGCATATTAAATCGGGCTTGTGGCATAGAAATTCAACGTTCCTGTTTAGTCGACGCGACCCGCCTCGATGGCTTAGTTAGCTAACGCGCTAGTTTCGTGTTGAGCTATACTGCCGAGAATGGGGAGATCGAGGTTCGAATCTCGCTTGGGTGAATTCCCCCCCGCACCCCTAAATGGTTATCCACACTTCCTCCACGTAAATAATGGTTCGCTTCCTCTAAATTCAACCTTCCCAATTCCTAACACATTAGTGTAATTAGTACTTGCCCTAATGACCTCAATGTGTCGATGGGCCTTAAAACAATAATAATAGTAATAATTAGTACTTAAGCGTACAACCCAAACGGGTAGTAAGACTTGGTGCTAATTATTATCTTTATGTAGTCGACGCAGACGCAGTCCGACGTGTTCACGACGGTCTGTAGAACGGCATGTCACTCCAATCGGTCACGCGGGGATTCAGGATCCAGTTACTTTAGTTTTCTGTCACTAGTCCGCTGTTGCTTCCGATGGGTCTGGGCCGGCGCTACTCCCTTGACGGGGTGATTTCAAGACAAGAAGGGGTGGCGCGTGTTAGAGGGTAAAGGGGAAACTTCTTTGGAGGGCAACACGTCACGTCTGACTTGCTAGGGGAAGCTTGGCCCTGAAGAGACTTGGGCTTGTAATTTATACTTTTTAGTGTTAACTTTTTAATTGTTACGTTTAGCACGAAAGTAATTAACGAACTAATTGTAAGGAGTGAAGTAGGATAGCATTTAAAAAAAGTGTACCTGCATTAGTGTATGAGGGTATGGGAAGATCAAAGTGCTAAATCACATGTGTACACCGGTGCACCCGACCGAGACTAAAAACTTAATTTCCACTTTACCATCGATCCCGTCTTTAATTGAGATTGATGACTTATACGATGCTACCACATGTGTGGACTTTAGGGTTTGTAGATTAATCTAACAGGAGGAGGGTGAATTTTACAGTTGATCACGAGTTGAGTTCTATTTCGCCTCACTTCTACATTTTCTGTTCCTTGCCACATACTTTGACATCTGCTTTATTTCCCAAGTTTATTTTTATAATTTTGGGACTATTTCTCTACAAACTCATGCATCGGGGATGCTTTATGGCGCTTTCATATTTTTTGTTTCTGGTGGTAGGGACTGCTTTTGAGTGGGTATGTTATTATTAAACGATAATAATAACAATAGTAATAAGACAATGTCAAAATATCTCCAGTACAAGTGGCCGATATTCGAACCTTGATCTCCCCGCCTCTGGTAAACTAAACCATACAAGACGAGACTGATGCCTTTACTCTAATAACCACCCGTGCGACTTTGTTTACCGGGCTCGTCTGTGTTCATATTTGAATCTAGATCTTAATTAGCATACACACTTCTGTTTTTTTTTTAAATATTCTAGAAATTTATTTTTATCTTTGTGGTGAGATTGTATTAAGAAAGACTTTCTAAAATATCCAAGTAAGTCGTAAAAAATTCCCGCAGGTAGAGTTTATACGAGCGTGATATATTTCCCCTTGTGGTATCTCTGTTTCCCCCCTCCCTTTTGTTTACCTTTCCTTACCTTTCCTAAATATATATTTTTGTACCTTTAATAACGGTAGTCGCGATTACGTCGGACTTTAACTGAATAAACAAACTCTGGACGAAACAAAAGTATCGCGTCTGCAGCTTCTTTTCATTAGTTCGTTGATTTTTTTTTTTCCAACTTGAGCGTAATATGTCTCTCCCAGGCTTGCTTTTAATTTCTAGCAATGCGCGATTTATCTTCAGCTCCGTTTAAAACTTTTTTTTTTTGCGTTGAAGGATAGTCGCGTCGTTATTTTCTCACTCGCACGGATCCTAATACTGTAAGTATGTCTGGAAATAATTCGCATCTTGTATTTTGGTCTGCTTTTGGTCTGCCGGGTTCGAGATGATTTTATTACATGGTTATTACGTGCTCTTGTATAATAATAATAATAAAATATATATCCTGCTAAAGGTTTATTAGCGCCTGATACTAAACCCTTTATTTTTTCACTTACTACTCGTCCTGGCTATAGGCATATTTCCACTAATAAGTGAGGGATGAGGAAGGTAGAATCTAGAGGAAGAACAGTGATAAACCGATTAGAAAGAGATAAACACCCAGCTACAGTCAAACTCAGCCATATCTGACAGCTAGAATAGTACCTTCTGGGAAGCGCTTCCGTTTGCAAATACTGGAGATAAATTGGGGATTTCAAACACAGCCACAGAAAAGTGGCGTTGCCTCCGGTCTGAGTAGTTGTCATCGCTGCTGTTGGCGGTCACCAAAATTGGCGCTTTTAAGTCTGAAGATGCCGTAAATGTTACCAGATCTACTTTACTTTACTTCAAGTCATGGGATATGCAACTGGAGTTTTTGATGGATAATGTCAATACCTACGAAATAATATCAAGAATATAATAAAGTTTTATTATTATTATTTATCGGGAAAAATATGTTTGTTTCTTCCTACCGAAATAATACCGTCTACCGATCGGAATTCAAACCCCTACTCCCCCGTCCCAGTTAATACAGAGATTACATAACTCTTTAATCACGGCTGAGTACACTCAAAGTGGTTTTCCGCGTGTGATTTATAACTTTTTTTTTGTCCTTTATCCATGCATATCCATTTCCTAAAAATTTGGCCTTTCTCATCTCTACCTTATCAACGTTATATATATATATATATATATATATATATACACACACACACACCGACTACAGTGTTTTCCATAAAATGTCAAAATGTCCTAACACATCTATCCTAATCTATTTAGTTAAAATTCCCCTCCTTTATCCTGTCCTTTAGGTTACTAAAAGTTTCTGAGAGCCCATACGAGCATTGAGATAGCTTTAACACTTGACGTGGCTAATTGTATGTTTTGATGTTTATGTTTTTACGCTACAAGCCTTCACGTCTAAGCAGTCATCGAGACTTTATCACCTAACATTTGAAACATGCTTCAAATATTGGCTTGGGTTGACTACTCGTTCGATTTTAACGCTTAAATATTATATTCATACACACACGAGTTTTTCAACTGCGTCTCACTATAAACGCGATGTATACGCGTTAACCTCAAACGGGTAGTCAACCCAAGACTGGATCTGAAGTACCTCTTTTTATTTTCACGTTGATGGTTTAATGTCTGGAAGACTGGTTGCTTGATGTGCGCATTCTTGAGTAAATTTAGTTCATATTTAGTGTGCTGGCTGATATAATCAGTGGGTTCACAAGGTTCACGTTCGGTGCTCTAAGTAGAACTGTTTTTGTTGGAGCCTCTATTTGCTTCTACAGTAGCCCCATGCCTTCTTTGGTGCTGACTGACAGCTCACAGCTGACGGATTTGAAAAGTTACCAGACCAAATTATGTATCCCTACGCCGAACCATGTGATTTGCAAAAACATGTGTTTAGCAGCTTTCACTTCTGACAGTCAAAATTTAGCTTTATACCTAAATATTGACTGTCAGAAGTCAGCTGTGAGCTGTCAGTCAGCACCAAAGAAGCCATGGGGCTACTGTAGTCGCGTTTATCTCTTTCAAACAGATTAAAAAATTGACTTGATCGATAGTTCCACCTGACTTTCATTTGTGAGGGCACGCAATCAACTTTGTTCACGCCATTTTTCAATAATGTTTTAAAATAAAGTCTTAACTATTTCTTGTATACATATAAATAGGATGCTAAATTCTTGTAAACTTACAAAACAACTAATTAACTTATTGTATGGTGCCATGAAATGATTGACCGCCTGGTGAAGATAAGGAGAAGATATTGCATAGAGATCAACATTGATAGATCAAAAGTAATGGTGATTTCAAAAAATTAAAAGCCGCTGACAAAGAATTTCTTATGAACCAAGGAAATTAGGTCGAGGATTTCCATGGTCAAGGATGCTTTCAACAAGAAGAGGTTACTTTTGAGCAGCAAGTTGAGTTTGGAATAGAGGAAGAAACTGATGCAATGCAACATTTGTAGCATCGCGCTTTATGGAGCAGGAACTTGGCCTCTCAGAAAGATGGTAAATAAATACTTGGAGAATTTTGAAATGTGGGCTGTAGAAGATTTGAGAAGATCAGGTGGACAGACAGGGTGACAAATGAAGAAGTCCTAAGAAGAGTGGGCTAGAAGAGATCCATGTTTGATGTGTGTTTGGTGCAAAACAAACAGGATCGGACACACCCTTAGAAATAACTGTCTTCTGCACGCCGTCATAGAAGGAAAGGTTGAGGGAAAGAGAAGCTTAGAAAGGAGGAGGATTCAAATATTGGATGACTTGAAGGAAATAATAAAATTCTGGGAGCTGAAGGAGGAGGCAAAGGACAGACGGCGCAATGACGATCTAAGTTCACTGACAAAAGGACACATAATAATAATAATAATAATAATAATAATAATAATGCCATTATATTCTGAATATTTATGGTAGTAGCAAAAAAAAAATGTTTTGGTGTATCTAAATATAGTTCAAACTATTACAGTTAATTTGTTATGAGCGATTGTTTTTGTAAAGAGCTCGTTTCAGTGGATTGAATAGTTATGCTATTTAAAAACACGCTATGATTTCTATACTCTCACTCAATTAAAAGTTTTAATAAATATAGGTTAAAAATAAACCCTTACACAATTCGATTCAAGGGCCTTCGCCTTAGCGCGTCAATGCTCTACTACTGAGTTACCCAGGTTCATCCCGTGCGCCAAAAGCCGACCAAGACATAATAATGTGGCTGTATTTCTGATAGTTGTAAGTATCTGACTTCTCACACGTGCTCGATATACTCGTCTTAAAATAATGAGTGATAAATAACCCTGGGCACTGACCGATCCTGGTGAAAGGATTGCTGGTCCAAGCCAAAGATATCTGGTTCAAATCTTATTTTCAAATGCAATTTTTGATGAATATTTGTAAACGATACATAATCCGCAGGAAAAATTAATTTTAATGATCCGCGTCGGTGGGCACACGGACTAAACGTCAAAATCGTCTATTCTGGTTACAGTTAACGTGGAGGAGTGGACTTGATTTCTGGCGGCGTGTACCTAATTTTTCCCCAAAATAATTTTTCTCTACATCTACTTGGATGTGGGTTAATTCCCTCTAAAACTATATCGTCCTTATCCCTATCCTATTAATGCAGATAAGTTTATAAACCGGATGAGTGGTAAGACGTGGTACAAAAAAATAATAACTTATTTTATTGTAAATTAGTTAAATAAGACAAAATATATTTTTCCCAGCCTTGTCTGGATAAAAATGAAATTTAATTTCAACACACATCCGCTTCGGTGGCTGCATGGACTAAGTCGCTACTCTATTATTAGACTAGACTGCCGCTGACTGGCAGATCGAGGCTCAAATCTCGGTCGGGTGTACCGAAGGTTTTTTCCAAAATGGTTTTCTACTCTCTCTTTCTCTCCCTCCACACAAATGCGGGTACACTTCATCTAAATATAACAATTATCCCTAATACCACTAGCGTAATTAGTGCATAAGCTTATAATCCGAACGGGTACTAAGATGCGGTGCTATAAAAATATACAGGAAGGAAAAAAGGCATAAGGAAAGGGGGGATATTCGTACATACCCAATTAGATCAACATTGCTCACATCGACGCGACTATACCGCCACGTTTGCGATGTGAGTAGTTGTAGGAAAAAGAAGAAGGGCGAGGGGTCATTTGTTAAGAGCTCGTTTCAATTACTGACTGCTCTGTGTGTGTGTGTTTTGAGCCCAGAGTAGGTTTTTAGGGGGTTTAGGGTGGGTGGCAGGAGTAGTGGGTGAGAGAGGTTGTATGTAATTTGTATGCACGGCGCTTGTATCGCGCGGAGCTATGCATCAACAGGGGGTAGTCTGCCAGCCCTTACACCAACACTGCTTCATCGTCCGTCACTCCGGGGAGAGAAAAGAGCCTTAATTATTTTTAACGCGAGGCCCCTGCACGTGAATTTAGTCTAATTATCCCCCCACCCCCTTCCCAGCCACCCGTTTCCTTGCGCCCTTGTCGCTTTCGCCATCCAAACTGCGCTGCGGGGTTGTAATGTAATGATAATGTTTTAAAAGCAATTTGTTGAATCCCCCCTCCCCCCATTCTCCTTTCCATATTGATTAATTATGTTGTGTTTAATAAACATTACGTGCTTTCATTTACGAGCTTTTGTTTCTTTGTTTTTAGCGATTAAATAGTTACCGGTACCCCTTGTGGGAATAGTTGTTTATATAAACATTTTAGTGGGGAAAGCTTTAGTGTACTAAATATTTCACGTTTTGCTGAAACATCGACCATGTCAATGTTTGAAACATCGATTAGAATAGCAAACGCACTGAAGGTCACGTAATCTAAGTTGCCGCGATCGCAATATACTAGTTTGCTGATGAGGAGGGTTTGAGGTTCGTAAACCGGCTTGGTTAAATTCAGGTGAACGTCGTCTTATTTAATTAATACCTAACAAAGATTGACTCAAACCCTATCATTCAAACAGAAAAGGTTTTATTTTAGCACCGCGTCATATTGCCCGTTCGGGTTGTTTGCCTATTTACTAATTACGATAGTTAGTTGGTAATGAGAGTTGAATTTAGAGAAAGTGTACTACTCACATTTGCGTGGAGGAAGAATAAACAACTATTTTGGAGGAACCACACTCAGTACACCCGACCGGAATTTGACCCCTTCCCCCCTCCCCTCCAACTCACCGCTATCTGTAGTCCAGTCTAGTGCGAAAATGACGTTTTAGATCAATCGACCACCGAATCTGTTAAACCAGAAGTTGTCGATAGCAATAATACAGATATTGTGAGGAAGTTCTCGAACAATATTTGTTATATGCACCGGTGACCGCGTAGTCTGAGGTGGTTAAACTCGCATTGCACTTGGTTGCCATTAACAAGGAGGTCGGATTCAAAAAGAAGAAGAAAATGGAGTGGCCCTTTATGGTTCTGGTGTCGTCACCATCCGAATTGGGTACCGAGTTTGCAGGTGGTGTTTGTGCGAACAGCCGATCGCCCTGGATGCCACGGTGGCTCGGCTGAGGGAACATCTACAGTCCAATTTTCAAGCCTTGTTTGACAGCGAGATATGTTATATATAATAGACCCACTTTCACGTATTCATACGTTAAGTCATGTGATTTGCAGCTGAGACTTTTGATGGAGGTTAACAATAACTATAAAATAACAGTAATAATATGGTAACGTATTATCAATGTTAACAGCAAAACAATACGTTTGTGTTTTATAGCAGGACCTTTTTATGAAAATTGGATTGTAGGACCCTGGTTGGAAATACCTTTTAAATAATATGTGTTTCTTTACGGTAAGTATTGATATCATTTTACTATATTAATAGTGTTATTTTATATCTTGTACTATCTATCAAAAGTAAAAGTTGCAGATCACGTGACTTTACGTATGAAAATAATGAAAGTAGTGTCAGTAACTTTTTAAACTGTTATAATATGCAATACTTTTACCTACTTCCTGCTCTCCATTTATTTACGCTATTGGAGTATATATAGGCAAAGTAGAATTTAAATACTGTACCTTCATTTTATAAAATTCGGGTCTGGGGGCTCAATTTAAAGAACACCATCCTCAGTACACCCAGCTGTAATTTTAACCCCGACCTCCCCGTTACCGGTGAACCACACAAGACCGACGACGCCTTTGTCCTCGCGCCAACTGTCGCGGGAATTTAATTTTGTCCAGACATCATTTTACACCTCGGATTCCTAATATTTTTTTAATGTCAAGGCAATCTTACGCGTGATAACTTATCAGATTCCTTTCTCTAATTTTCTACAGCTGTTTTATGATAGCACAGGACGTAATATATGTCCGGCTTTGATACGGCTGGTCAGAGTTCATTGCCACTCACAGGCATTGAATGTGTTTTTAATCTTCATTTATTGATTGTGACATGGCGGTCTAGGGGTAAGGTGTCAGACTTCTATGCTGGCGGCCGGGGTTCAATCCTCGGTCTCGGCACAGATTTATCTGATTACCAAACCCTTCCTTCACCTCTGACAAGACATCTTGTGAATGTGGGGAATGCCAGGCCTCCACCGTGGTTCGGATTCCACGTTAAACTGTAGGTCCTTCATTTCATCTCACAATCACCCTACCATTACACATTAGCGTAAGTGCGTATAACCCGAACGGGTAGTAAGACGCGGTGATAATAATAATAATAATAATAATAATAATTTATTGATTTTTAATTCGGCTTCAAGACAAGTTCTGATGCATTTGGTCTTACAACATTCTTTAACCGTCACTTAAATTAAATCTGTTATGACGTCTGTGTAAATTTAACATTATATATGATATAAAGATAGCCTAATATATTAACAGTAAAAACTGACAATCAATAATGAACACTCTTATAAGATCTTCAGATTTATTTTTCTTATCTTGTTCCATAACTATGTTAGTGTATGATACATTTTATTAATCGTCATACCCGCTTCGATAGCCGCATGATCTAAGGCGCTATTCTCGTAGTAGACTAGACTGCCGATGACGGGGAGATTGAGGTTCGAATCTCAGTTGGTTGTACTGAGGTTTTTTTTTACACAAATACGGGTACACTTCCATTAACCTTCATAATCCATAAAACCCTTTGCGTAATTAGTACATAAGGGTATAACCCGAACAGGCAGTAAAACGTGGTGCTAAAAAATTAATCATCAT
This sequence comes from Timema shepardi, assembly GCA_902151425.1. Classification (NCBI taxonomy): domain Eukaryota; kingdom Metazoa; phylum Arthropoda; class Insecta; order Phasmatodea; family Timematidae; genus Timema; species Timema shepardi. The sequence goes on along the minus strand of CABFVX010002251.1, from coordinate 103,368 downwards.
GATCATGTAATGAATGACACAACACCGTTTATTCTTTTCTTGTGAACTGCTCTTTTATCCGGAAAATAATTATCTTAAAATTATTATCTGTCGTGCTCCTTTTCGATCTAAAACGGATGCCCAAATATGAAAAATTCATTTTAAATTTAACCATTTTTCGAGACTAATTTTATGGGGTGATGATTTTTGTGGAGGCAGGTATTTTGGTTCAACACTTTTTAACGAGATTGTATTATTAAGTCTTGACGGACAATCGCGTTGTTTTGATCTTGATGTGGGTAGTGGAAGTTGTTATCTAGCGAGAGGGAAGATAATAAAGATGGTGGGGACTGCCCTATCCAGATTGCTTCGATGAAGATAAGACACAGCTCGAGTGTGTTTGCCCTCCCCGCCCCCTCTTCCTCCTCCTGACTGTCAATATTTTAAAATAGGGGATCTAGTTTATAAGAAGTGCAATCGTTTCAGGGTTGAAAAAAGAAACTGGGCTATTTAAAATATCCCAACCTATTTGGGTTACATTGGATTTTATTGGGTTCAATTTGATTTAATATGTATGCTAATCTGATTTAACCAATCATTCAAATATAGTAATTATTCGGGATCAAGTGGATCATTTTTATTTCAGTATAATAAGACCTACTACAGTGGCAGCATGGTCTACGACGTCACTTTCATAATAGACTAGACTGTTGATGACGGGAAGATCGGGGTTCGATCCAGGTTGGGTGTACTGAAGGTGATTTTTTCGAAATGGTTTCCCACTATCCTTTCATACAAATATAGGTACACTTTATATAAATTCAACCTTTTCCTCCCTAACACGTTAGAGTAATTAGTACAGTAGCTTCATGGCTTCTTTGGTGCTGACTGACGACTTTGAAAAATTACCAGACCAAATTATGTATCTCTACGCCGGACCATATGATCTACAAAAACACGTGTCTAGCAGCTGTCACTTCTGACAGTCAAAATTTAGGTATATACCTAAATGTTGACAGTCAGAAGTCAGCTGTGTGCTGTGAGTCAGCACCAAAGAAGCCGTGGGGCTACTGTACATAGGCGTACAACCCGACTGGATATTAAGACGCGGTGATAAAAGGAAAAAAAGTAACGAAAGGAGTAATAATTAACGCATTAATGCGACAATGTAATTCTTGGCAACAGTACTGTATACTATGCTATCAGGCTGTTGGAAAAAATAATGATTGTTTAAAATAAATAGAAAGAAGAATGGAGGGAGAGATAGATGCATCAAGTTACTGGCAAGCCAGCTGCAGTATTTACACGGAAAATAATATGTATCATTAATATTATATCAAATAAGATTTTTTTTAAAAGGAATACAAATAATAGAGAATGGTCAACAAAATTCTTCAAAAGGAAACGTTTTATTTAATCATGGTAGTAAACGCTCTGGTACTTACAATATTTTAATTTTACATCTTATGTGTCGTTTCTTTAAAGTATTCAAAAACATCTATTTATCCTACACCTTAGCTCAGTAGGTAGGGTGTCTGTCTACTGAGCTAAAGGTCCAGGGTTCTATTCCCGAGATGGCCAACAATTTATCATTGGTGAAATGTGGATTTACCCTCTCACATTGATAAATTAACGTCCGGGACTGGATGTTGTACCTGTTCTAGTCTTAAGCTAGATTATAAGGTATACTGAGCTACGACAGGCCTAGCAATCCGGTAGTGGAAAATATATGGCTTGAATAAAAAATTGACACAGGCCACAAGGCTGGAAACAATAATTGGTGTAATTAAAAAAAAAATTAATCTAGACTTATATTAAGTTTGTTTAATTCAATTTCTAATCTACCTGTTCCATAATTACTTAAAGTAATTAATTATATTTTAATTATTAAAAGATAAATGAGCTTACCATTTTCAAAAATCAATCAGACCTTTGCTTTATATGCAAAATACAGTAAGTTGGGTTTTAAATTGTTTTTGCTTAATAAAACCCAGGTGGTTTTTTTTTGGGCTGGGGAAAATTATAACAGCCCTGTATCGTTTTCTTAATAAGGCGTGTTTATAGTCAGTTCGGCTCACAAACAACTACATCTGGTATTTTATAACATTACTAGATTGTAATAGATTACTAGATGGTTGAAGTAAATTTATTTTTCAAATCTTGTAAAAGGTAATTCCTAGGGCGATCCGACTTAGTGAATAAGGATGTGTAAGGCGTATAGACAAAACTAAAATACCAAATCCATTTTGAATACCTACGAAGAGGTGTATTGCGGTTTTCAGATATTTATTAATTGACAATGTATGAAGAGATCGAGGATCGAATATAGGTCAGATACATGGGGGTTGGGTTTCCCATCATCTTTCCACCCTAATGCGAGTGAATTTCCCTTAAGCTACTTTCATCCTTACTCCCTGTATGAAGTCGTTAATGCGGCTGGTCTTAATGGTAACAATTTATTTGCTGATGCTTTCCATATCAATACCCGTCCGGGCTGTAGGCATTTAATTAAATATAGAGTAAGTGTGAGGAAGGTATATTTAGAGGAAATATACTAGCATCCGGGTAAAGGGAGGGTGATAAACCCTTTAGTAAAAACACCATCAATAGGCCTACACACTGCCAGGATTCTAACCCCGACCTCCACGTCATTGAAAACCTAGGATGATGAGCTTGATATTTTGTCCGCGTGACCACTGGTGCGGGTGAGTGAAAAACAACTCTATTAGTATCTGATAATTAGGACAGTCGGAGTTATTTCACAGCATTACGCTGGAGGCCTACATTCCAAACGGGACGGAAAATATTATTCAGAATAGTTGAAATAGTTCTCCTGAGAACATATGTCAAACTCACGTTAGGCTCGCATTACACTAGATGGCCTTTGGTGGATAGGCTGGGGCTCGAATCCCCTACGTGTCATGTTGGGCATTTCCTTCGCAAATCTGGGTCTATTTACTTTAAATTACACTCCTAATTATACTTTATATAAGTGTTTGCCAAACTTTTGCCAGTCGCATAACCCTTTTTTTGGCCATGCTCTAACAAACATAAACTTTTTTTTTACCCCTCCCCCTGTATTGTTGTAAGTAATGGTCGTTCCATAGTTTTTTAAGTTAATTTTTTTAGTACCACGTCTTACTACCCGTTTGGGTTATACGCTTAAGTACTAATTACACTAATGGGTTAGGAATTGGGAAGGTTGAATTTAGAGGAAGCGAACCCGCATTTGCGTGGAGGTAGAGGGGAAAACCATTTAAGAAAAACCACCCCAGTTTAACCGACCTAGATTCGCCTTGATCTTCCCGCCCTCGGCAGTATAGCTCAACACAAAACTAGCGCGTTAGCTAACTATGCAACCTAGGCGGGTTAAATTATTTAAGTACAGCTATAATGGTACGCTAAGGAGCCTCCACAAAAGGAAAATTATGGCTTAAAAAGCACTTGATATCAAATCAAAAGCTGCGTTAGTTTATCACTACTTACTTGTAATTGAAACATATTTTACTATTAATAAAACTCATTGAAACGTCAGGTACCCCAGAGGATACACATGCCATTGTTTGGGGAACACTACCTTAGATTATGTCGTTCTACAATCTACAATGTGGCTATCTGAATTTTTTACTAAAAGACGAAGGAATTGAGGATGACTAAATACATTAAAATATATAGTGTATTAGACTTTTTATTTTTTAATATCAAGAGAAAGTATTGCTATCGTGAAAAAAATCAATCTCCGTATTATGATGAATATTTACATTTTTTGTGAACATGAACCCAAAAAAGTGGAATTTTACATTTATATCTGCCTCCATGTCTGCCTGTCTGTCCCTGGTTATGGATTCAAAATGGTTTGATGGATTATGTTCAAACTTGATATTTAAATATTATAGGGTTATACCACAAAACGCTCCCTTCCCCCTTCATAGCCCTTCAATTAATGGTAGTTTACTGTTGAGTAGTTTTTCAAAAACTTGCAATATTTAAAAAGTGACCTAAACAATTTGGTTCCAATTGGATGTCTTGGGAATGTTTGACATTACAAATAACCCTGTTTACTTGGTTTCGGGTAAAAATTTGATGAAGGGTCGTTTGCTGATGTGATTTTAGAAAATTTGAGTTATTTTGAAAATTGCTATAATGATTTTGTTTACAATGTGTATCTGTTTTTTTTAACATGAAAATGACAAAGTAAGCTTTAAAAATGTTTTTTTGAGGGGAAGAGTCAGAGGGGGAATTTGGTTTTAGGTAATTTGGTGATGAGTGTTTTATTTATTTAAATATTAAAATAAATATAGCTTTAGCGATTTGGTTCAAAATTGGTATCGGTGAACCATTTTATATTATCAATAATAATATATCTTTATTTATCAAAAACAAATTAATTTAAGGGTAATTTACTTACGACAATATGTATGCATAAAATTTTAATCTTTTGAAAATTCACCTTGAAAATTTAATTTGAAATGGGAATCTGGGAATTATTTTTCAATATAAGTAAGAATATGTTTTTATTTTTTACAAATAACAAATAGTTTTAGGGTAGTTAACAAATAATTAATTATTTTTGAAAATTTAAATTTTGTTAAATATATTTGAACAATTTGATTTAAAATTAAAAATAGAGTGATTATTGTGATTAACTAGATTGTGTGTGTTTTTTTAGAGAAAAACATACGTAAGGGTAGTTACTCAAAACCTATTTTTGAAAATTATTGTTGAAGCCATAATACACAATATGAGAAAGTATGTAATGGTTTTAGTACCACTTAATTTTATTAGAGATTTAAGAAATAAATCTATTTCAGTTAACATTCATTTTTCTTTTTTTGTCGGGGAGAAATCGGAAACCTTCCCTTGTCAAGAATTAGTCGTGTATCTGAGTTACCTGGATACCCCGGCATGACAACCGTTGCGTGTTCTTTAAACCGAGGTCACTGTGTGTTGCGTGCGATTTTAGGAATGTACTTCAGTTGGCGTGGTCCTTTGGAACCCAAAGCAGTTATCAGAAGGTTTATCAGAGATTTTCTACCTCAATTCTAGCAGTTAACTTTAGCTAAAAACTATTAAATGTTTGTATATTTTTTATTAGTTGACCCCTGCCATCAAAACAAGGATTATTTAAGACTTTACCTGAAGGCGTATTTATAAAACTGCGATACGCATACTCTTAAGGACGGGGGAAGGATTTCCGGGGGTGTATTATACACCCCCTGAGTTTTATTACGCATAAAATATTTTTTTATAATATTGAGTCTGTTAAATAAACTAGCGCATATTTTGACTTGACATCCTATACTTTTATAAGTTTTTCTTTCCCTCTGTCACAGCCACTAAAGCTTTATTAAAAGCTTCCATTTTAAAAATTATTATTACAAAGAGTTGGAAGCAGAGCCTAAGGTAGACCATGACCCCAAAAGGGGTGCACAATTAGCGAAAGCTGGGAATCATTGATGGGGCATAAATAGGGAGGGTAGTTTAGAGGATGTGCGTGGATAGCTGATAGAAAAACTATCCTAGTGCACTCGGTCGGTTTTATACTCAGACTTCCCCATCATCGGTGACTCAGTTCAATTCTAGTATAACTCCTTAGACCTCACGACCATCGGTACGTTTGTGGAGAAGGGGCTAGGGTTGGTCTAGATAGTGAATTAAAAGTTGTATTAGCAACATGCAGAGGCTACTTACACCGCTACACTATCTTAACTTAGGAAATTCAGGAGACGCCAAAAGAAACTTAAATATTCATGACCAGGGCCCGGATTGAGTCATTTTTAGGTATTTTTGTCCAATAAGTAAGCTATGTTACTATTGACATTTTAGTAGATTTTTACTGAACGACGTTTTATTCCAGAGATGATGTTTAGTTACTTTATTAAATAGGATAGGAATTTTTACTACCAGATTGCTAACCCACACTGGTTGTCACGCTCCCTAAGGATTTTTAATCAATTCAGATTAGAAAATTACCTTTGATCTTCAGTGTTGTAAATATACCACATAAATAAAGGCTAAACTTGGTGGTCCGGTCCTCCGATTTCTATGGACAAAATTGGAACACACTTTGGTGTTGATCAAAGACAAATAAATATAAGGCTTGTATAGTTTTCAAAACTATGTCTTCTTTGGTGGGGAAAAGGACACTTAAATAGAGAGGGGGGGGGGCTTCAGCCCTCTAAGAGGCCTAGTGACGTACCTGTTTCTATAAGAATAGTTATTGGATATTTTGATGGCCATAAACAAATATCCAACATAAATACACTTAAACAAAATCTCCCACATCTCTCTTTGGACACCGCACCGTTATAAAGTATGGAAAAAACAAACATATATATAAAAACAATTTCTTAGATTTAAAATGCTAACTACTTATGTTGAGCTAAAAAGAACAACCTAATACCAGTTTGCGAACGGCGCGGACGCAAATAGGTATCTTTCTTAAAGGAGATGGTGACGCCATTGTGTTCCCACCACTACCGGAGGAAGGCACGTGCTTATCAGCTGTTTGCAATATCACTAATACTGAGTACTTCTCTGACGCATGCACCGTCTGCAAGTGCAATAATAGTGCACTCAAGCGCGTCATTTCAAAACTTGGGGACGGCCATTTCAGTTCAATGTTGCGACAGACTCTACTTCAGCTCTTTTTAACCTGCTTCGGTGGCCACATGGTCTAAAGTGTCGCTCTCGCAATAGGCTAGATTGCCGCTGACAGGAAGATTGTGTTTCGTAAGAGTGGTTTTTCCTGCACGGTTTTCCACTCACCCGCCACGCAAATGTAGGCACACTTAATATAAATTCAACCTTCATAATCTCTAACACAGAGAGTTACTAGTAGATACGCGTACACGCCAAACGGGTAATAAGACGCGGGGCTAAAAAAAAAGGCCCTTTTTATAACTTGCATTGATGGCCATGCGGTCGAATCGTCAAGTTAGTTTTCCGGTAACTTTGAGTTTGGAATTAAAGATAGAAAGAGATAAGCTCTGAAAATTTTACCGAAAAATGTTCCTATTTTGCCATTATTTGTTTGGATTTTATTTTCATATAATAAATAGTATGTTAATTTAAATTAGTGTAAAAATGACACTTGGACACCGAAATCGGGTGTAATTTTTCTACTAATTTAAATTAACTGAATTGTGTATTCTTCCATAAGGGCAGCGCTGTAGTTACAATGATTTGCAACCTGTGTATTGATATTTATATAAATAAGGTAATTATAATTGTAAAATCCTCTTAAGTATTTGTCAACAACTTTTGCCCCTACTCCTACCCCCACTCGTTTCCCAACACTATTTGATAGCTTCGTGTGTGTGTGTGTGTGTGTGTGTGTATATATATGTATATGCTATAGGTACTCCCTCCCCCAACCCAGAAAGCTCCCTCCCTGGCGTGGTAAGCTACAAGCCACCACTTGATGACAAATTACTGGAACGTTTTCATATCTAGTCGGGATTTGAATTCTGGATTTGTGTACAGAGTTTTTGTTGTTGTAAAATGGTTTTCCACTCTCCTGCAACTACATTTGCACTAATTATTCTACCTTCCACATTCCAAAGCCATTAGTTTAATTAAATGTCCCGACAATTATATTTAGGTCGATCTCTCAGGACCCGATCTTAGTGGGATCAAATCCAGCTAAGGTTGACAGATTTTTCATGAGTGATAAAAATCTTTAGCATAACTTCCCTCGGAGGAGAATTAAAGCCTGCGGTCCCGTATCGATTATGACATGTAAAAGAACCCTGGAAGGTACGTGAAAATACCTTTCCCGGCAAAATCGGTCTTTCGCTCATAGAAATTCAGTGTGGAAGGCAACGGGGAACCACCACAGTTCCTGAACTCCCCTAATACCAGATGGCGCATGCAGAACTAACCACCTGAAGGGCAGAGTGTATGCTTAGCTCCGGATAATATAAATCACATCAACCTTCAGGATGTTGACTTAATAATAAAAAGAATACACCTATCTGTGGGAACTATGCATTCAGTGTTAGGGAACCTTATTTATTGCTTTCAAATAATACCTTTCCGATACTTTGTTTCAATCCGTGGTACGTCTCCGTTCTCGGTTAAGGGGTGCGGATTCGATTCTCAGTACGCCCAAAACATCCTTATTTTGATTTATTTTTTAGGATTAGGGGTTTTACAACTTTTTCGGACTATCGGTAACTTATACTAGCATAAGGTCATAGAATGAGGGATATGAAAATGTTGGAAAAAACACAGAAATTTTTTGACCCTGAAATTAATTATTGAATTAAATTAAAACGTTCGACTATTTTTTCGTCGGCAAAGTTAATATGTTTTTACACAACTTGTTTAATCAACGATTTTAACTATACATATGACGAACTTCACCTGCCTACATTTCTTCTTCTTCTTCTAAAAAGCTGTACCGGTATTCAAATCTAGAAATTCTTGCGACATTTAAAAAAATAAGTTATGAACCATGGACATATGATTTCCACTCTACAGGTGTATATTCCCATACATAGAGCTCAAACATATGCTCGTTCTTTTACCGTCCCACCCGCCTCGGTGGCGTAGTTGGCTAACGCGCTTGTCGTGTTGAGCTCGACTGCTGAGGACGGGGAGATCGAGGTTCGAATCTCGGTCGGGTGAACTGGGGGTGGTTTTTCCTAAATGGTTTTCCACTCTCACTCCACGCAAATGCGGGTTCACTTCCTCTAATTCAACCTTCCCAATTCCTAATCAATTAGAGTAATTAGTACTTAAAGCGTATAACCCGGACGGGTAGTAAGACGCGGTGCTAAATATTATATTTACCGTCCCGACATCACAGGCTTGGAACAAACTAGATAACTCGACTTGTCACCTAACACATAAATTTCCCTTCAAACGTGCGGTCACGCAATATATCTTGTCTAATAAGCTAAACTGAGTTCTTGAAATCACTTGAGCTTTAAATGAGTGTATGAATGAGCGTGCGACTGTTTTTCTACTTATTTGAATATTATTTTATTAAAATTAGTTTGTTTTTCAATAAATGTTGTAGTGTATGTTGTATTCAACACGGGTTAGGCGGAAGAGAAGGCTAACTAACGCCTTAACTTCGCCAGATAAATAAAGGTCATAATAATAATAATAATAATAATAATAATATTGTGTCTGAGACTTGTGATATAATACAAGTTCTGATAAGACGATGTCCTGTGTTAGTTCGCTCTCTCTCTCTCTGTGGTGGAGGTGAGGGTGATATTTGCCAAGAGACTATACTGAACTACTCGCTTCACATAAGAGTTTGTTTTTTAGCAGTTTGAAGTAAACTGCTTTATATAAATAAAAAAAGTATCTTCTACTTGGGGGCATGCGAGATAAAAACAAACCTTTTTCTTGGTATAGGCGTCTTGTTACGTTTCGCTATATTAGATTATAAACTTATTTCTGAAGTTGGTTTTCTTTTTTTATTTAGCACCGCTTTTTTCATATTTTTCCCCCTTCCATTCGTAATAAAACGTGAAATAGCGTGTCGCGGGATAGCGGCACGTAATCGGGAATATTTAACCGAGTTAAGTGTAATTTGTGCTTTCTGAACGGCTGTGGTGGTTTGGGGAGGTCATTATCTGATAACATCTGCCATACGTCCTCTGCAGGAGCGGTGGGATCTGATAAGTGCCTGGCTGGAGCTCCCTTACAGGATTATTAGTATTATTATCACCCGGGAAAATGTTCGGGGAACTTTACCTCTTCTTGGCGCGCGCTCAGGGCACCGTTCTTTCGCTTTGGCCGTCGCGACCGCACTGGCCGCTCAAGGTGTGTCGCGCGCGGTTTCGGGGATGTCTCTTTATTTCGTTGGCATAGCTCTTTTTTTTCTTCTGGTGTCTGCTTTCGCACCCGCACTGGTGATCGCAAGGTCTAAGGTGTCACATGATATGCTATATAATTTAATTTTTTGTTAACATTTTAGTTGATCAAAAGCTCTTGTAAAAATAATAAAAACTGGTCTGTTTTAATTTTAAAGTCAGTCGCCTCTTTGTTAGTATTCGTTTGCAGAGGAGAAAAAATCACAAAGTTGAAAAGAGAGCACCTGGTGGGTTGGAACCTCATAACCTCTCAAAGCTGTAGCTATTAACAATAAATAAAATTAAAACACCCATTGTTCAGTTATATACAAATTAATATAACTCCTAGTAAATTTCTTGACCAACATGAGGGTAAATGGTAATAAAGAAAAATGATGTCTTGTTGACTTGTATGGTTTGAAGTAATCAACCAAAATGTTCCCTTTGCTAACCCCACTAGCTTACCTTGCATTTTTTCACTATGGGGTTGGAGTGGTCAAACGTCACTTAGTATAAACGGGCAGTGACATAGTGTAATAGGTCAAAGAAACACTGCTACCTATTAGGGTTAACAGAGTACTTCTCGACAAGTGTGGGGTCAGAGTCAATGTATCGGTGTCCTCCTGATTGCGGACACGCCATGTTGCTATGCCATCCCGCCCCTAATGTGATACGGGTGCCTAGCAGTCGTACGTTCTTTTAGCCTCGTCAGTCTTAATTTAACTTAATTACATACACGAGTATATCTAGGTTGAGATAGGCTAAGTTTGGTTATGTTAGCGTAGGCCAGGCTAGGATGATAAGGTAAGCTTGATCAGGAGGAAAGCCCTGGTGGCCGGTGGATGCCGCCAGTAACCCCTTCCACCCGTGTCACCATCCTAACGTGGAAATCCCCGCGAGTTGCTCTTTTACTTGTTCGCAATCAGGCTACAACCAATGTAACAACCACGCTGGTGTCAATGATCTAACCTGATACAAGCGAACAAAATGAGCGCTTATTTAAGGAACTGCGCAAATATTGGTCAAGAGAGAAAGAAGATGGACACCATATTATTGGAGGGGGAGCAGGGGAATGGGGCTGGACCAGTGTATCCGGTTGGGAATAAACAACCGGTCTCATGGTTCAGAGTCTGGTATGTAAACCTCTCACCAAACCCTGCTGGTTTATATTTAGGTCTTGAGTATTTCGAATTCATAGGTTTTATGTTTTGAAAACCACGACAACGCACAACACTTCAATATTATAAATTACTTAAAAAATACATTGAAATATAACAATACAGATCTTCTTGTTTCTTAAAGTCCACGGCCCGCGATCGAGCTATACCGACCGAGTGGCTGATGATAGCATATGTGAGAGCACTAGCATTGTTAACTGCGGAGGTCACTGGGTCGGTATAATTTGATCGCGGGCTCACGCCGTGGAGTTTCAAGCAAGCAGATATTGTTCTATTTTTGGTATTGTCTTAAATTTAAAACTTTATTTTCATTTTATAGTCTTTTAACTACGGGTAACACTATTCCCAACAAATATGCCTAGTACATTGTTCTTGTTTTATTATAAATAATAAACTTTGTTAATAAATATCGGAAATGATCCGCCGGTGGGCAAACGGTCAGCTAAGGAATATTTATTAAATAGACAAATTAACCCATGGTCAAATATGCCCTGCAATATTTTCATATATAAGGCAATTGAGTATTGAAAAATGTTTATACAAAATAAACTATATTTCATTCCACACATTCCTTCATTTCTGTATTATTTTTTTGTTCCCCATATTAAAAGTGAAGTTAGATATAGTCGATATTTTATCAAACATAATTTACAATTTACAACCGTGTAGACTTCCTTAGACATCTTAGTAACCGAGTGACATTTTAAAACATTTTAGTACTCTTTCACTTTTCTTATTTACAAGTCGAGTAATACTCCATGGATAAACTAATGGCTCACAAGAAAATTACATATTACCTAAAATATTTGATGATAACTGATCTGGTTTTCTACTCGGTGGTGCCAAACGGAAGTTAGTAATCATGTAATACTTTGTCTTATAGCGCATTTAAACTGGCGCCAAGGTAGAGTATCTAGAGTCCAATTTTCATCGGAGAGGCTTTTAAGAAAATATTTTTTTATCGTGGGCAACATTAGTATTGTGTTACTATCTTATTAATGCTATATCATAGGTATTGATAATACATATCAAAAGTAACAGTGGCATATAACATGACTTGACTAGGTGAAAATAGGTCTAGCAACTTTTCTAGCCGTTAAATAAGGCCCTTTATATTGAAATTATACTGTAGCTATGGATGTTGATGTTTTTTTAAGTTATTTTGTTAGTCTTGCGCTCTGATGTGTTTTTTTTGTTAGAAAGTGTACGTTAAATTTTATCACAACCCTGACAAAAAAAAATCTAAAAACATACACACCTTTGTTTACTGTCATAATATAGTTTTTAATAAAGAATAAAACCTTCAATCAGATGTTTCTATCGCAACCTGTTCTCAAAGAGGTTGTGATGGCGTGAGGCTGGTAGAGACTACGCGCGCGCATGTGTGTGTGTGTGTGTGTGTGTGTGTAATTTGTTGGAAAGCAGGTCCACTGGGTGGAAAGGTAAGCTTTCATTGAATACTGGGTAGTATAGAATTATGTACACATACTATTTTATTTGTGTGGTAAGAGTTTGTGTCGGTATATATTATGTGTTTAGACATTTAAACTAATATCGATGGGTTGAGGATAAGGGGAGGGTAGTTAAATTAAAGGTGACTTTATTAGCTCGAATAAATAGTTAATGGTAAAACTACAGTGTAAAATCAACTGTAGAAACCCCTCCATAGCACCTGGAGGAGATTCGAACCAACTTCCTTCTAACCTACAATCTAGTCTGTTGTTAGATCGACGCCTAAGTCCGCGTTAAAATCGATATGGGTTTATCTTTTAAAAAAGTGGGGTTACTAAGAAAGTGCATCCCCACATGCGCCTCAATGGTGAAATACACTGCAAAAAAATATTAACATCTACAATGTAAGCAGGCCGCACTTATAAAAGTTAGCCTAGAATCTTGTCTCCTTTTTCTGCTTCTGTCTGCAGATGAAGATGTTTCCTTTAACTATTTTGAAAGATTTTTTACTTTCTCATAAATAAATTCATCGAGTAGGCCTAATCGTGAATTTTTTTGACCTCAACTTTATAATGAATATTAACGTCCCCGAGGTTACAGCCAAAACATTTAAATGGATTGCGTTCTAACTTGATATTTTGATTTTTGTTTCTGCTATTATTATCACCGCGTCTTACTATCCCTTCAGGTTATACTCATATCTTATAATTACTCTAACGCGGTAGGAATGTGGAGGGAATCATTTTAATACTCCTGGCTAATTTTTGAATATTTAAATTTACAGAAATGTGTATAAATATTATTCTCAAATTAAATATTTTGAGGGCGTTTTACATGTTTAATAACACCGTATGCTTGTTTTTCGAAAAATATAATCTTTTACAGTTAGTTTACTGATCACCGATTTAAAAAAAATTGAACTTGTTTAAAAATAATTCTAACACTGTTGTTCAAAATAGACCTTATTGGTGGGTAATAATAGGCGAATAACATTGTATATTTGTTTTTCGGAGAAAATATTATTTAACGTTAGCTTACTGATAACATATTTTTAAAACTATTTTTCAAACCAAAATAGACTACAGGACAAAGTATGTATAATTGTTTCGTATTTTTAATTACTAGCGTATGTGTTAAAACTTATGTATAGTGGCAGACAAACACACACCTTTCCCCAGTAATGAGGAGTTTCCATTTCTTGCGACAAAACAGCTATTGACTTCATCTAAAAAAAATTCCTGCGCCATGTTTATCAATATCTTTTTCAAGAAATACTTTAATAGCCCCCCTGTTAACTACGTGAATATAATTATTTAATTTATAATCGACTCTTTTTGTTGCTTCTTGCGTACAGCTACAGTCGGGTTGACTGGCCCACGGGTTCTTTGTGATCTCACCACGTGGAAAACTGATGCAAACATAAATGTACAGCTATAGCTCCAACAACCTAGGCTTAGTTGTGATGGACTAGTTCCTCTCTATATTAGCAATACGAACCAAACCAAAAACAATGTAAGCCAAACCTGGTCCTAGAAGAGCCCGAAATACGCTCAATATAACTTTTAAGATAAAAAATAAATACTATTTAACGCGGACTTTATGAACCAAATGATTACTTACAACAGCATATAATTTACAAATTATCTTATTTAAAAAAACGGACAGATTGTTCAATCAATAGTCACTTGTTACATTGAAAAGAGAAGACCCAATTTCCCTATTGACGGATTTTTTTAGTCATGCCGGGAATTGAACCCAATATCCATAGTTCGATTTTTGTAGAGTCTCAACTATGCGTGACAAAATAAATTTTCCATCGGGTAAGTGATTTCTTGTCGCTCAAATGATTTAATTTAAAAGGTGTTAATCATCGAGACAAAATGTTACGTTCTGTGTCACTTGTAACGTTCTTGTCCTGGGGCCTGTTGTATAGTTTGTATATGGCGGTGACTGCCCGATGCCCATTAGCGCGGCGCGACGTGACCCCCATTGCGGGTTTTATCAGATCCAAGGGCCGAGCCTAATTATCATTTTACAACATTCTGAGGAGTCTGGCACACTCATAGCATACCCCGGTTTGAGTCCTAATTTCAACAAGCCTACATATTATATTAGCGCTCGAATGAAGAGTTTTTACTTCAGGAAGCGAATTGTACTGTAAATATTTGATAAGGTAGGTAGTTTGATGACAAAGCTTCTCACTGCGTGGGGTGAGCCTGTTTTTGGTTTATGTAAGTCTAGAAATATATTTATGTAAACAGTTTTATTTATATATATTTAACTAAACTGTCCTACCAGCATTTGATTAGAAGGAGGATCTAAAACAACCACCTCCCAGTGTACCGTTTAAAAATTGAACCCAAACTACCTGTCCAGGGGCTCCCGCATGGGGGGCAATTGCCCCTACTGAGACTCTGAGGTTGTATAAATATTAAACGTATGTTAATCCCGCCCAACACTAGCGCTCAAACAGTACCCCCATCCAGAAAAGAGTTAGAGAATATAACTAATAAACAAATTACTAGCGCCCGCCACCTGCCAACCTTAAATAGTTTGACGCATGCTCGAGCAATTCCAACATTTCGGGAGACAAGGATTGCCTTAAAAAGCGTCTTTTGAGGCTTCCATTTAATACATTTTTCCAAGGGAGGAACCCCCTCCCCTAGTGCCCACCCCCCCGCCCCGGAAAAAAATCTGGCGGGCGTGCTTGCTCCTGTCACATGTAATAGCGTAACGCGTCCCGTGGCGCTACCCTTCCTCGCTCTCGCCTCCGGACGGGAACATAGGCAACCCTGCAACTTCTTCTGTACTGCGGGCTAGCGGTCTTTACGCAAATATGGCTCCTTCGAAAAGGATTATTCGAGGGGCTAATGTACAGTTATCAGTATCACTTAACTTATAGCATTTAATTTAAGGTGTTCTTAACCAACTGAATATATTAGCATACGATTTAAAATTGATTTTACTCTAGAATAGATATATCACTGAATCCTCAGACTGTTAGTAGATAACAGTGAAAACATAAGCTCCACTTTCACCAATCCGGCCGTGCCCGCATTCGAACAAGGGATCCTTAGTTTAGTAGACAGATATGATTAAGACTTAGCTAAGGAGTTGGACCCAGTTTTCTTTGAAAGAGCTAGACTGCCGAGGACGGGGAGACCGAGGTTCGAATCTCGGTTGGGTGAACTGGGGGTGGTATTTCATAATTGGTTTTCCACTCTCTCTCTCTATCCACGCAAATGCGGGTTCACTGCCTCAATATTCAACCTTCCCAATTCCTAACCCATTATCGTATAATCCAAACGGGTAGTGAGACGCGGTGCTAAGTACTATTATTAATATGACTTAGAAAAACACTCCACTCCAGTATCCTAATCAAATTGATTAAGGTTTAAAGATATTGTTTATTTATATGGATATTGCAATCTCAAGGCTGATAAGTCGAGCCTCTGCTCTCAATAGTTAAGGCTAGGGAAACCAACCACACGTTCTGGACGTAGTTCGATCCCAGAAGGAGCCCTAAAACAGCAAACTGGTTGTGAATGTGTCTTTTCTATTATTGAGATGTAAAATTATGTTACACTTATTTTTTACAACGTATCTAGGTACCCATTCAAGCTATATGCATACCTTAACTACGTTAATCGAATAGGGATGAGGTTAGTAGCATTTAATCCCGCTTAAGTGGCTGAATTGTCTAAGGCTCCACTGTCATGTTAGACTGGTCTACTGATGATGGAGAGATCGGGGCTTGAATCCCGATTGAGTCTACTGAGGGTTATTTTCCCTAAATTGCTTCCCAATATCTTTCCGTGCAAATGGGGTATACCACCTCTAAAACGCTCTTCCTTCCTCATCCCTAACCCATTAGAGTAATTATCATATTTTCGTATAACCTGAACAGGTAGTAAGACGGTGTAATAGAAAAAGTAGCATTTTAGAGGAAATATAGCCTCATTTGCGTGGCGAGAGAGTTGTGTTTTACACCCTAAATTTACCACACTGGAATTCGAACTCTGAATCCGTCACCGATAGTCTAGTCCAACACGAGAGTGACGTGTTAGACCATGCGGGCAGCACATAAACAAAAGAGCGAAGTTACTTGAGGACGTTTAAGATTTACATTTTTTGACGGATTAAAGTGAATGATAGTAGCCCATAAACTTAGGATTTCATTACACACACACTTTAAAAAATGTATGATAAAATGCCCATTGAAGAAAGTTAACTTGTAGCTCTCGTTTTGCCCAGGTAAGGGGAATAAATGGGTGGAACGAGGGTAAAAAAAAACACGATATGCTAGTGACCAAAGAGTCGGGGGAGTTGAAAATAATAAGTGGGCAATTTGGGAGGGCAGCAACACGGCACAAAACATCCGCCTGTTACCCTCCAATTTAAGGAGGCGGCGTGACTGGTTGGATACGTAGACGACTTTTAGAAGCACAAGGAGCAGCATGCGAGCACCTAGACCCTATTTAATAGGGCGTTAGAGGGGAGGGGAGTAAGGTATGTTCACGTATTAATTTCAAAGAACTCGCGTTTGATTTTTGGGAAATGTTCGCTCTTAGATTGATGCATTCAAGGTAGCTCCACACTTGGCGAATCGGGGGAAAAACAGGGAAGTTTTTGGGTCTGGAATACACAAGGAATTTCGAAAGAATTAAATATTATAATATTTGTGATTTTTGGTCGGTATAGTTGGCTTGCGGGCTCACACCATGGAGTATTTGTTGTTGTTTTTGTTGTTGTTGCGCGATTGTTGGACACTTGCAAACTTAAAATATGAGTGAAGAATGGCACTGGGCACAGGACGATTCCTGGATAGTTCGGTGAATAGAGCATTGGAGTACTAATCCAAAGGTTCCAGGCTCGATTCCCGTGTCCATGTGTCGGTTTTCAATTTAAATAACTTTATGAAACCTTTGCTCGGAAGAAAAAGTGAACTGATTCGAACATATGTCCTATTCCCCACCCCTCCTGAAAAATTTGGTTGTTGAGTAACGACCTCGTATATTTCCAGATAAAGCTCATATTTTAAGGGGGAGGGAGGGATGGAAAGGAACGTGGGCTAAGGTCCGTATTTGTATAGTTTTTTTTTATGACAAGTGTTTTGGGCAAAATAAATCAAATATTGTTTCAGTATATACGTTTGGTTTCATTTTGTACAAATAGTAATCTAAACAGTTCTTAAATACTTGTCACGAGTTTGGGGAGTCTGAACCAATAGCCTTTTAAAATAAGATAAAGATTGTGGCCACACACAGGGATACCTGGAAAAGTCTGGGAATTTTTTTATCTCAAGGAAAACAGGTAAATATCGGGGAATTTAATCAAAAATAAGGAAAAGTCAGAGAATTATATATTTACTAATTGACTAATTCTTCGCTTGAACACTTAATCAAAAGTGAGTTATTTTGTTTCTCGGCGTTAACAAAATGAATTTTCTAGATAGTTATAGTATTCTGCTAACAGGAGGTGACTCCACAAGGTTTGGTTGATAACTTCATTTACACAATAAATAATAATACAATTATTACAAATTTTAAATATTGTCTAGAAACCATGGACATGTCAGGGAATTTTATAATAAAAGTTTTGTAGCCCCACTGATATAAGTTATTGGTCAAATTACGCAATGCCTATCACATTTACACAAAAACTGTTTAAGATTATTTTGTGTAGAAAACTATGCTTAATTTTATCTACTAAAGAAAATATTAGTTTCATTTTGACCAAAAACTTTTTTGGTCATAAAAACTGCAAAAATACGGTCCTTAACTTGGTATTCCCTTCCATGCTACCTTAAACACAACCTAAATTTTATTTACATTACATTATATTATTTACAGTTATAAAAAAATTAAATTTAACTACGCTTTTGTTGGAAAAAATGGAATTTTTTCTTTCGGTAAAACACAAGGAATTTGTGTTGCAAAAAAGTAGGGGTAACCGGATGTATTGTTTTAATTTTGGACCGTATAACACATTCCGTGTCTATAAACTCACGGCGACCACTGTAATTAGGATGCATTTTTTATATTTTTCAAACGTATTTGACGTGCACTCTCTGAACTTGGTGATAGTATCAGCACCCGAGAATTTCTATGAGCGAAAGCGAAAGGGCCTACCAATTTTGCCGGGAAAGGTATTTTCACATACCTTCTAGGATCCATTTACATACCACAATCGACATGGGACCGACGGATTTGCTTCCCCTCTGAAGGAAGTTGTGCTATCAACTTGTATCGCTCAAGAAAAATATGTCGACCCCGGCTGGGCTTAAACCCTTGATCATCATCGGGTCCTGAGGCGAACTTTACCCCACGACCACCAAGGTCAATTTTAAATATTACAAGGATCGTTTTAGGTGAAATGATGCATGATGATATTCATGTGTAGAATCACACTAAAAGAGGGTTGGCCTAGGTGAGTGGTCAACGCACCAGATTTTCATACGAACGGTCTCGATGGTCTGTATTAGGACTCATTTTTCGATAATGTGGTTTAACACCCATTATTCTAGATAACGTGTGTGTGCACCTAATTGAAATTAACCATATCATACTTGATCCCTAAACTTTGATATATTGTGTCTTTATGACATTATACATAAATTATTTGCAATAGGCATTCAAACACAAAACCTGCGACCACGTAGGTAAAGACGTTAATTGCGTATAGCTTACCGGCAACAAGGAGTTAGGGGATCGAATGATTGTTTGATGTAGGCCTACTGATTTTTTGTTTCTAAATGGAGTATCTTTGTCTCTCCCTCTCTCTCTCTCTCTCTCTCTCTCTCTCTATATATATATATATATATATATATATATATATAGGGTGCTCCAAAAAGCTAGGTGACGACAGGACTCATCCCTTATTTAATCCCTCTTAAGAAAATCTCTCAGGTATGATTAAGATCAAAGACGATCTCATCCCCATATTTTTTTAACCAGGG
>CABFVX010002251.1:36096-83684 GCA_902151425.1 Timema shepardi | reverse complement strand
CGTCCCCCACGCCCCCCCCCCCCTATTCACGACAAGAGTGACGCACCGCAATTTGAACCTAACGCCTTAGATCGTGTGGACACGCTGGGGGTGATCACCACAGGAATAAACTTATCTGACAGTTAAAAATAACTACTTTTTGCACCTTTCTAATATTCATACTCTAATCTTGTGGTCTGCAGCTCTAACTTTTGTCCCATTCTCAGGTTAATATAGTGTCTTTATTCAAGGTTGTTAGTTCTACATTTATTTTTGAAAATGCTAAAAGTTTCTATCTATGGCAATCCGACTATATTAAGTAGCACCTAGTTTTTTCCCGTTAGAGGGTTGAAACATTCAATGAATTCATGCTCAACGATAATACCTGTTTGCTTTTTATAAAATACCATATTATAGAAATTTTAATTTTAAATTTTGTTTTAGTAAATATAATAGAGAACGGAGTGTTAGTGAATTATCACTGTCGTGTTTTGTCACCATTTGAAAATGAAGCGTGAGGTGGTTGATAACCGAATCGTTACGATTGCTCTGGTGGAAGGAACTTGAACTGAGAATGGTTTCGGTTGAATCTCCCTCCTTATCCCCTCTGTTAAGCCCTGCCGCGATGAAGATGCAGTATTCATCCTTGTGTATTCCCCTTGTGTGACATCTTGGTGCCGATAACCAAGCAGTGTGTCCTTTCAGCCGAACAATGGAGTGACGCTGCGCGCCCGGATGTTGCGCGCACGCGTCTCGCATATACACGGCTCAATTTGGTGCGCGTCATTCATATGCTACCTGGACGCGTCACGTGAGGAAATGTATACACGACCCTCTTCCCTCCCCCTTTCGACAGTACGGCGTCTTTCTTTGGAAATGACCACTGACACTGTCACGTTTCGGGAACCAAGGGGTAGTTGACGTCGGTCTGAAGGATGACGCTTTGGACACGTGTCATGTGTCACTATCAGAGCAAGTACTGGTTTCCTGTATCTTAAATGCTCCAACCTAAGACAACATTATGCATTATTGAGGAATCATTTTAAGGTGGGGTGGAAGGGGACGCGAGAAAAGGCCAGTATTTTTTTTCACTTTTTATGACAAATATTTTTGGCTAAAATAAATAAAATATTGCTTCAGTACAAACGTAGAATTTAATTTTCTTCACGTGTTAAATCAACAGTCCCTGATTATCCATCATGAGCATAGAGGCATTAGCTGAGAAACTCAAGTCACATTAGGGGTGCCAAATGCTCCCCTCAAGCCCTTTTGTTATAAAAGCTTTGTTGAGGTCACCCTTTTAAGTTTTATGGAAACTATTATTAATTGTCACCCGCCTCGGTGGCGTAGTTTGCTAACGCGCTTGTCGTGTTGAGCTTTACTGCTGTGTACGGGGTGATCGAGGTTCGAATCTCGGCCGGGTGAACTGGGGTGGTTTTTCCTAAATGGTTTTCCATTCTCCCTCCACGCAAATGCGGGTTCACTTCCTCTAATTCATCCTTCCCAATCCATTAGAGTAATTGGTACTTAAAGCGTATAACCCGAATGGGTAGTAAGACGCAGTGCTAAATATTATATTATTATTAATTGTCTACTACTTTTTATGAATTCAATACTTTGGAATGAATGTTGATGGCATCAAATAGTTTCCTTACAAAATTGATATATCCTACATATAATATATAGGCTGTCACTGTTTCATCTTGGGAGATATTTATATCAACATCGTGGTTGAAGATTTAAAAAGATGCTTACCGGAGCGTTGAAGCACGTGTAAGACGTCCTGAAATCTTGTGTTTAAGAAGTGGTTTATTATTTCAAAATATTATTATTATTATTATTATTAGCACCGCGTCTAACTACCCGTTCGGGTTATACGCACTTACGCTAATGTGTAATGGTAGGGTGATTGTGAGATGAAATGGAGGACCTACAGTTTAACGTGGAATCCGAACCACGGTGGAGGCCTGGCATTCCCCACATTCACAAGATGTCTTGTCAGAGGTGAAGGAAGGGTTTGGTAATAAGATAAATTTTTGCCGGGACCGAGGTTTAAACCCCGGCCGCTAGCATATTCAAAATATTGCTAATTTCAAAATGGAGGTGAAATTAACCCAATTTTATTAGTGTTTGTCACACTTTTTACACCAAAGTAGATAGTTGGAAACATAGATATAGCCTCTACTAAAAAAATAAAATAAAGTAGTTTCTAACAAGTTCACATTAGTTGCTTCGGTGGCCGCATGGTCTAAGGTGTCATATCGTGTTAGACTAGAAGGGCGATGCCTGGGAAATTGGGGCTCGAATCCTGGTTATGTGTACTGAGTTTTTTCCAAAATGGTTTTCCACTCTTCACACAAATGCGGGTACACCTCCTCTTCATTTAGCCTTCCTCATCCAAAACTCATAAGTATAACTCGTATATATGCATATAGCCTGGCGTTAAAAAATATAGGGGTATACTATAAGAGGTGACCTGGCGGTCTAGGGGTAAGGTGTCAGACTTCTGTGCTGGTGGCCGGGGTTCAATCCTCGGTCCCGGCACAGATTTATCTGATTACCAAACCCCTCCTTCAGCTCTCACAAGATATCTTGGGAATGTGGGGAATGCCAGGCCTCCACCGTGGTTCGGATTCCACGTTAAACTGTAGGTCCTTCATTTCATCTCACAATCACCCTACTGTTACACATTAGCGTAAGTGCGTATAACCCGAACGGGTAGTAAGACGCGGTGCTAATAATAATAATAATAATATATTATAAGATCTAAGACAGTTTTAAGAATTACTTTAGTGGTTTTGATATTTCATACCACTCATTACCATAAGAAATACCACAGTTTGTGTATATTTATTTTCTAATATAGGAGGCACCCTTAAATTGAGGAAGCATAGACAGGCGAGATCATCTTCTTTAGTAAAACATTAATAATTTATGTCTACAATCTCATGTGTGCACACATACACTATTCTACTGTTTGGTCGATACTTAGCCTCTGATATTTCTCAATCCGCAGGTACAGGCAACACGAGCACTGATGGCACCTACAAGCCATCATTCCTCACTGATCAGGAGCTGAAGCACCTTATACTGGAGGCTGCAGATGGGTTCTTGTTCGTCGTCAGCTGCGACACAGGGCGCATCATCTATGTGTCGGACTCTGTGGCGCCCGTCCTCAACCAACCACAGGTACAGTACTTCACAAAAAAACATCTCTAACTCCCTCTTATTCTTCACTTGAAGATTTAGGATTGTCCTAAGATTCTTAGAAATGTCTTTAAATTCAATTTGGTTATAAAAAGTCATCAAATAGCTTTGCAAGTTTTTGTTTTATTAATTTACATTTAATTTAATTGGCTTATTTATTGGCTCCTTAAATTAACCAATCTAAGAGAACCAGATAAGATAGATGAATTTTAAAGAAATAAACAAACAATTAGTAGGGGAAAGATAGAACACTACATTGTGGAAACAAGACTACCTTTAATATACCCAGCCGACTGATAAAAATCTGATCTCACAAACCAGACAAGTGTGTTAGTGCACACCTTATTCTACAGGTTGCATAGCATGCTTTACAGTAGTTTTGATTTATTCATTGAGAGTTAGGCATTCATTAATAAATACACTATGAATAAAAAGTCAAATTAAATTAAAATAATACTTGCAAGTGTGAAATTATAGGACATTATTTATGAGTATTGATTAAGTTTTTCCTTATGGCAGTTGACTTTAGTACATTTATTTTATATTCTTAATTGATGTGTCAAAGTACTTATGATCCCTAAAACAATAGGAATGTGACATTTATTTAGATATATGTGTAATTATGTATGAGCATATAACCCGAACGGGTAGTAAAAAGCCGTGAAAAAAAAAGTGTATGTAGATTCTGTGCCGCATGCTGTGATTAAATTACAAAATAATATAAACAATAAACTTCCTATGCACAAATTAAGCTATTTTTACTGTAACTGTGAAAAAAGTCCATTTAACGTGTATTTGATATGGCAAACAAAATAAATAAAACTGTATGGGTGAGGATAATTAGAAGTTTTTAAAGCAACAGCTTTATATATTCACGGACACACTGTGGGTTTACAGAGTGAGTGGTATGGGTCATGCATATATGACAACATCCATGGGGATGATGTAGAGAAGGTTCGGGAACAGCTGTCAACGCAGGAACCTCAGAACACAGGCAGGATCCTAGACCTCAAAACTGGCACAGTCAAGAAGGAAGGGCACCAGTGTAAGTTGACAAGTCACACAGCCTTGACCACTTAAAACTATGGTTTATAATGTTTGATAAATGGTCTGCATTTCCATAGTAAATTAGAGTTCAGAACTATACAAAAATGCAACTTTGTATATAGGAAAATCTCTATCTTCTCCTAAACTAATTTTCATTTTTTTTACAAAATAATATTGTGTGATTCTTATATAAGTATCTTGTGTAGGAAACAATGTGCAAATACTATCTAAAGATAGTGTTCTAACCTTATAGTATTAACAACCTACTGTGCTGTAGAAGAGGAAGTTAAGTAAAAGGAACTGTATCAATATTTTCTTAGCGGACATAAAACTACACTGTATAAAACACATACTTTGTGCAGTTGGCCATGGCTGAAGAAATTATATAAATTTAGAAAAAATGTTAGATAAAAAGTCATAACTTATATATTTGTTTCTCCATACTGTTTTATAGATATATATAATGTTTGTAGGTATTTTCTCTATCAATATGGTGTGGTAGCGTATTTTTATACCTAAGGTAAACAACCACTTCTATCCATGAAAGAGTCAGGATTGTCACTAAATTATCAGATAGTGTTACGTTTGAGGTTCCCTGATTTAAATCTCTGCTGCAAAGCTATAAGTTGTATATGAAGTAATCACTAAGCACTTCATCCAAGTATAGTTGCATGTTAAATATTTAAAATATGTAACAAAAGAAATAAAATAACACAAAATAATCAAAATCTCATTTAAAACCGCAAAGCTTAGCTAAATATTTGTTCAATGATTTACAAACCAAAATCTTCAACATGGCATAAATTGTTATATACCCTTTCTTTAACCTAAAAGGTAGAACAAGCTTACCTTGCACCGTTCTACTATGTCACAGTTTATCAAATAGGGCCGTAGTTTAGTATGCCATGGTAAGACTGCTTTCATGCTGAGTGCACATCAAAGAGGTAAGTTACTGGTACCATTTAGTGACTCACCTATATCTAACACCTGTTCGCACAGGTAAGTACTTGAAACCCCTCTCAAAGTGAAATTTTTATCACCGAGCTAGATAAGGAAAAACATAATAATTATTTACACATGCATGTCTTATCAACTCATCATCATCATCAAATTTAGACTTGACTCTTTGATTTGGGTGTCCAGGGTGCAGTTCCTTAAAATTTACTCGTGCCAGCCTTTTATTTTGGTTTGTATGGTTTAAGGTTTGATTACTTGAGTACCGGCAATAGAGTGAATTAAAAAATGGGGTCATTATCTTTTTTAAATAATTTGATTTGTGAAAAATATCATATGTTCTAAAAAATCTCATAGATTTTTAGGATCATAAAAATCGACCCAAAAATGTCAAGTTTTTTTAAAGTAATTACATATTTTACATTTTCATAAGACCATTCAAATACCATGTTATTTTCATGTAGTAAAGAATACATTTATAATATATGATACATTTAAAAAAAAATCTTTATTAGTAGAATGGAAAAAAAGTTCTCAATCAACACCAGCAATAATGCATAGTGTTAATGTTGCAGCATCAATGCGATTATGCATGGGTTCTCGCCGAGGGTTTATCTGCCGCATGAAGGTTGGCAACATCGCTGCCGACAACATGGCAGTGGGACACCTGAACAGGCAGAAGCAAAGGAACAGCTTGGGCCCCTCTCGAGATGGACAGAACTATGCAGTGGTGCATTGCACTGGTTATATCAAGAACTGGCCTCCCTCAGGTTACTTTCTTTGCCCTTTACTTGGTGTAATCTCAGTTTATTTTACTGGTAATTTTGACACAAACATATTTTTTAATATATGTTCACTACACAATGATAGTTAGCAAGTACCTGGCATTGCTTTTGTATTTAACTCTGGATTATTGATACCCAACCTTCTTTCACATCACTTGATGAATATATTTGGATCTCTAAAGGGCTTTAACAGAAGTCTCTCATCATTGGTCTCAGCCAGTGCTAAGCATCTACAACAGTTGAAGCTTACAATACATGGCAGATTAACCATATGACCAACATTTTGGCTATTCCCAGAATTTTTTGCTTAGGAGGCTTTTGTAAGTGAGCATTTCCATTAACCATATATTTAAATGTTGTTTACTAACCACCATTCTTTCTAAAGGGATTATATTCAAGTCACTATTCACACATTTGCACTAAAGTGCATATTATATTTAATCACATTTATAACTATGGAGCTATTTTTTCATGTTGATGATTAAAGAAGATTAAATTGAACATCTAGAGAAAGCATTCAGTAAGTTGATAGTTTTTATCATTATAAAAATAATTTATATTTAGAAATAACATAGTGATATTCATTTGTCATTCATTAGGTGTTATATTCAGCAATAACATTTGAATACATTTTGAGGTATGTATAAAGTTTAACACACTTAGTTAGCATTTCATAAATTCTTAAACAATGTAAAAACACATTTAACCAAACTGCTAGTCCAATTATGTAAGATGTTAAAGAGTTAATTTTATTTACCATGCAAACAGTCCTCTACATTAATCAATTTTAAATATAAGTTTTTATTTTGTTGTAGTTATTATTTTTCAAAATGGTTTTATCATTTGGTATTTTACTTTTGTTTAATGAATGTTTATTGAGATCTGATACCTATTTACTTTTTAGATCTTAAACTAATTATCATTTATTTGACAAACATTGTGATAGGCAGAAAAATGTTACTATACTTCATTCACGGTAGGAGTTTACCTCTGAAAGGTCTTTTTTCCTACCAATATCCTACTATATAATAGATTTCTGGTAGGGTAAAAGGCCTTTCAGAGGTAAACTCCTACCGTGAACGAACTTTAGTTTATTTGTAGTGTTAATAATTTGCCTGATTAATTTACTATGCATTTATATTATCTAAACAGTACTTTTGACTGATTGCTGTGTTGTTGATAATAATGTTGGCCATTAAACTTCCCATAACAGTATATTTTATTTTTTTGACATTTACCATTCTTTGTTGGAGTATTTATAAGTGTGGAGTCATTAATTTTCTATAACATTTAATTAATTGAAGTCTCTTCAAATATAAGTCAATAATAGATTTAAATGATTAAGTAGATTAGTAGTCAGAGTAATAATGTTTGAGAAATTAATTGCTTTGGCTATAATGGCTATGAATACTTTGACCATTACAAATCAAAAATGGTGTATTCATATTACTCTCCTTTGTTTAATCGATTTACTTTATTTGGTACTAAATAATGTATTGCACACACACATACCCGTTCTTGTAAGTAAAGGCTCTACCTTTAAGTAGATAATACAATGATTTATAGATGTATTCTTTCTCAACAATTATTTTTATTAAATCCTGAATGTAAAAAAATCAACATTTGCAACAGTATGTTTACCAATTTACCTTGAAAAATTAATCACTTACTAAAAATAATGTAAATTAGATCATACTCAGACTCCCAAAAAAAGCATTTTTTCCCTTACATTTTGCACTGCAAATCCCCCCCTCACACACACCTTTTCTCCGGGTATATTTACTATTAAAACATAGTCAAATTTGTCCCCAAAATCTTGTTTCCGGCTGTGTCCTAATGTTTGTAGGCATATCATGACCAACTTTATCTTCGAGTATATCGAATGATTGAGAACAGGGACAGTGATAAGGAATGGTTTTGTATTCTAACGGTGACTTGGTGGCCTAGGCGTAAGGTGTCAGACTTCTGTTCTGGCGGCCGGGGTTCAATCCTCGGTCCCGGCACAGATTTATCTGATTTCCAAACCCTTCCTTCACCTCTGACAAGACGTGTATTAACCACAACTTGTGAATGTGTGGAATGCCAGGCCTCCACTGTGGCTCGGATTCCACGTTAAACTGTAGGTTCTGCATTTCATCTCACAATCATCCTACCTTTACACATTAGCTTAAGTGCGTATAACCCGAACAGGTAGTAAGGCGCGGTGCTAATAATAATGTATTCTAACATAATTTCACCATACACAGTCATTATGAGTTTGAATTCAAGTTATTGTGTACCCGCCTTCAACTATTTATATAGTTATCAATTGTTATCTAAAATTAATTGAAGAGTTAACATTTAAAAATCCCCACAGTTTTACAGTTTGGTGGCTACTTGTAAAATCAAATTTGTTACTTTTTAACACTTGTATTTGCTGAAGAAAAAGAAAGAATCATTGTTTGTATAGTAAATTGCAGGTAATATAAACACCATAATGTTCTTAGTATACATAGTTGCCCGTTCCACCTTCGAGATAGATTATTATTTTAAAAATTGGAACAGTAAATTGCAAAAAGTAACATTCTCCTTTTGACAATAACACATAGTACTTGGTATAAAAGAACGTAAATTAGCCAGTTTTTGTCACTGAAATTTAGAATAATTTAGCTAATAAAGTATCTTAAATTTGTTTTTTTACATATTTAGTAAATTTATGTGTTTTTTTGTGAAGGTGTGCAGATGGACAGAGGGGCAGACGACGACCACACATCTCACTGCTGCCTGGTGGCCATTGGCCGACTACAGGTCACTTCCACGCCTAACACTAGTGATCTCACAGGCTCCAACAGCAATGCTGGTAAATTTTAGATTTGGTAGAGACAGCTTAATCACTGGACTAATCTCCTGCTACCTTAAATTATACAAATTACTCATTTAAAAACCTGGTTGAGTACTACAAGCAAAGGCTGGGCTTGTGCAGGAAAATGGGAGGAGTGCTACAAGTGTATTTGATTGAAAAATTAATATTGGTATTAATTTTGTTATGTGTGGGTGAAGGTTTATCTTAAGATATATTATATATTCATTTTGTCCTTTATGGTATTTGTTTCTTTTATATGTTCCTCTCTTAGTGTCACATCATTCCTTACTAATTTCCTTTGACTCCCTTCTAAGCATTTTTGTTTTCCTGTTTTAGGAAGACATGTTACACATTTAACACTCGCTCTTGATGAGTACCAATAAAATGAAACCTAGGCTTAGGAATTGGGCAGTAACATTTCATTTTCTTAAGTCACAGCCATTATTTTTTTTGTTTGGTTGGAGCAATGTAAAGTGTTTATTGTAAGATCCAAATTGAGTTTTTTTCTTTTTTATGTGTTTGTATTGCGTTTTCCTATAACTTCTTCCATATAAACAAAAATGATCCCAAAAAGTGAAAAGAGGCTCTATTTAAAGAGGTATATTTGTATAAATTAAAGCCCATAATTTTAACGGGGCAGGAAAAATAATTTACATTAGGAATTTGTGAAATCTCGAAAAATTGACTTAGCTTCGAAAAAAGTTCTGACTTCGACAATAACAAAGCTTAGCCACTAAAAGTATTGACAGCAAAAATACTTAATTTATGGTAACTTATTACCATTCTAAATTATTATGTACATTATAAATTTATATTCATATGAAAATGTAATTTAATTTTAAAATTATGATAATAACTTATTTTATCAGAATAAAACTAAATATTAGAGATAACTGTGCTTTAAAACATTTTCCAAGTAGTTTAAGTGCATAAGGCTATAAACCACACTATATTTTTTTAATCCTTAAAACAACTAACAAAAAAATATTTAAACTTCAATTTGGCTTTGAGATTATTTAATATATTTGATTTGAGTTTGTTTCGAATTGAAAAAAATGGACTTAGCACACCCATAATTTACACCTAGCTAATTACAAGGGTTTGTTCCAAACACCAAGTACTTAGAAAGAAATAATAACTCCAAAGGTTGGCCTTATAAAAATAAAGTAAAAATCACTTTTTAACTCTTAAGGGTTGGATAAAATGTTTCATTGATTATTTCTTTTTTACAGAATTTATTTCACGCCACTCCATGGAGGGAAAGTTCACGTTTGTCGACCAGCGGGTGATGGGTCTTCTGGGATACACTCCGCCTGAGCTCCTGGGAAAGTCCTGTTTCGATTTCTTCCATCCGGAGGATCAGACACACATGAAAGAAAGCTTCGAGCAAGGTTAATATTGACAGACACATTTCGGTTTACTTTGGTGTAAATGAATGACTTGTCCCAGGAAGTAAAGTACCTACCTACTGATAAAGTTTGACTATTATAAAAACAAATAAATGCCTTAGGACTGTGAAATCTATAAAAACCATGTTAAAACACTTCAACAAATGTAATGTAAGTGATGGGGAGACAAGTTAACATTAAAATATATTTAGATTAGGCTTTAAAACATATATGTATTTGTATGTACTATTCTTTTCTTAACACCACTTCTTACTATCTGTTTGGACCACATGCTTTTTTACTAATTACGCTAATGTATTAGGGAGGAGGAAGATAGAATTTAGAAGAAGTGTTCCATATTTATGTGGAGAGAGAGAGGGAAAACCCATTTAGATAAACCATTCTCGGTACACCCAACCGAGATTCAAACCCTAATCTTCTTGTCATCAGTAGTCTAATCTATTACGAGAGTTAAACCTTAGACCAGAGGTCCCCAACCTTTTTATACTTTAGAGCACATTCAAAACTAACGATAGTATGGCGGGCACCACTTACTTTTTCAAGGCAAATTTCTAACTCCCGCCAGGTTCAGAGGTCAGCCTCAACGCTATAAACACCGCCGATCAACTGCCATGTTAAATTTCCAACAGCGATTGTGACGTTACATATGGTTGTGGGTAATACTCAAGGCTGTAGCCATGAGGTAAGAGGGAGGGGGTGCAACACCCTCTAACTTGACAAAGAATAAATTAAAATATACTACTTTATTTACGGTTTTAACAAGACCCAAATAAAGATAAGGCAATATAGATAGGTAGCGCCATTTGGAAGAATTTGTTGATGTCATTACTTACGTCAGACACAATACTACGTCACTCAGTACACAGCAGTTAGAAGTAAGTCATGGTCCATGTGATTCAGGTGGTCCTTTCATTTATCTTTATGATTATTTATTTATTTGTGATTGCCTGGTAGTGGTTTTATTTGTTTATAATCTTTTAGGCCTTTTGTTCATTTATTTACGTACGTTAGGCACGCAAGGCTACAAGTCATTGTTGAACAAGCAGGCTTTTGAGCTTTTTGCTAATTTATTTGCATACTTTCTTCAATCTTAACTACATGTGTTTCTAAACAGACATACAAAATGCCTAGCTTTGACTCCTTTATTAAGGATCCAGAAATTTTCTGTACATTGGAGCTAAAACGTAAAAGGAAAGACTTAATTAATACAAATTTTGCTTGAATATGTTCCATTCATTTTCCTGATAGTGACTTTGATATTCGTGGTTTTAAATTGAAAGTTAACTAAAATGCCAAGAACTTAAAACAAATTAAATGTTGCCAGTGTTAATATAATAGTTCCATCGCCTAAGTAAATTTGAACATATTTCAATAGTTTTCTTAAGTGTAACTTAATCACTTTTTCTCATTTATTGGTGTGGATTTTAAATATGTAATAATATGTTTAATGTTCTCAAACGTGATATTATAATTTCTAACAATAATTATTTAGAAAGGACTTAATTTGTCTTCTATAAAGCTTTGTGAATGTTAAGCCATGTTCTCATGTATCATTTTCTGTGATTCACTGAAGATTAATACAAAATGAACGTCAGTACACTCATTTCATTAGACTGAATTATTATTTAGCGCTTTCATTAAAAGTTAAAAGAATTGTTAATTTTTATCATTATTGAAAAATGAAAACAAAATTAACTGTGTGAACACGTACAAGAATTAATGAATTAGTTTTTATTTGAATGTAAAGATTTATTTAGATATTTACAGATAATACATTGTGCTGTTATAACATTTCTCAAAAATTGTATTTAAGGGGCGAGACAAACAAACTGACCCATTTTTTGATTGCTACAGACAATTTGAATGTCTGTGAAATATAAGTAGTGATTGGTTTAGAATAAAACAGCAAGTGGTGTCATTTTAATTAATGAAACAGTAGTTGATTATTCTCAACATGATAATTATGATAAATTATACATGTGAACGAATTCCTTTAATTTGAATTTGAAATTATTCATTGAAAAAGACACATGAGAGCATGGCTTTAAGTGCTGGCTAGTGTACTGAGTGACGTCACACGCTCAACCAATCAGATGTCTTTCCAAATGGCGTTACCTTCTATTCTCTTTACATTAGGTAGACTCATGTCAAGATATTTACAAAAGAAATAGGAAGTTTGGCATGCATTAGTGAGTGTGGTGAGAAGAATGGATGGGAGTAGGTCTTTGAGATTAGTAAAAAGCAAAACCATTCAGCTTGAAACTACTATTAGAATTGTAGTTCCAAGTAAAAGTACACTTTGTAAATGAGCCGGCAAAGAAAGAGGAATGACGGGGAGGGATTGGAAAGAGGGGGGCTTTCAATCACCAACTTTTTGAGAACAGCATACCTGGAGATAAGCACAAACTTGAATGTTGTCAGAAAAGTGACAGATTAAAACTATTAATCAAGAACTTTTCAGCTGTGGTCAAAAAATGGTGGGCAGATGAAAAAGGCTCAGTAAGTGCCGTGGCTCCCGCAGGTATGGGGTTGGGGACTCCGGCCTTAGACCATGCGGCCACTAAAGCAAGTCTTGTATTCAATTGAACAGTGTGTATACAAGTTGATAACATTGATAGTCAAGTCAAACATTACCAGCTATTTAGTTTTTTGTAATTTTATATGGACGGAGAAGAGTATGTTGAAGGAAGTTAACACAAATTTTATGGAAGGAGTATGGAAAACCATTAACCCATTAAGGATAAAAAATCTTCACAACACAGTCGCTACTTGAGTCTGGACCAGGTAATCAACGTATTCATCACTACAGGTCACGGATAAATGAAATTAGTTCAACCATGTTGGCGATTGATGGTTCATCTATACATAGTAGTTTACAGTTACAAGGGTCCAGAATATGCCCGAATGCGCGAACGAGTTTCGGGGGAAATTAAAGCAGTCCTGGGGAAATTTGAGGCAGGGAAAAGGCCAACAATTTTGTTGACGTTTTTAATACATTCTGGTTCTGATATGGTAGTTTCATTTGTATAAAAAACAAAGGCCGATGACACTCAACATAAACAATATCAGTATGTGCCATAGTGAGGCAGTGTCGGTGTAAGCACAAAGAGTTGTGTTGTCTAAGGGCTAAGATAATGTGTCAGAGCTCTAAATAAGAAGTCAGGGGTTGAGATAGTGGCAAAGGAAAAATCTAATAACTCAACCTGGCTAATGGCATGATTGAGTGATGAGTCATCAATCACCTACCCTACTGCGGGTGTTTGGTAGCTATGGCAGGCAGGCGGGGGATGGTAGAGAAGGGTGAGTGATGATTTGTTTTAGTTTGAATCTAGTCACCCGTTATATCGCGGCCTAATTACACGGCAATGTGTGCCAAGTTTATTTAAACTCATAACATGTGTATTGTAATAATTGGTTAGCCATGAAATTGTTGTTTTTAGTGGACATATTAAAGTTTGTACATTTGTACAATAGATAAATGTTTATAAAAAATAAGATGGTTTAGTGAAACAAATGTTTAGTATGTCGACTTTTAAGAGCAAACAAGACGTCAACTGGGCTTATAGTGAATGGCGTGGCAGTTGTGATAAGCTCGGATATCACTTATCTAATAAACATCCCCAAGAAAAATCTAGAAGTAAGGATCAAGGGAGTATTGCAAGTTTTGTAAAACTTAAATTATGTGCTCAGGAAAAACTCTTGGTCATAAATAGTGATAGTATTTCCCCTAGTGTGGTTGATAGTTATAGACCTTGCAGTAGTGGCGAGTCTACGAAAAAACGGAAAGTCTATAAAAATCAACAATTAAACCAAGGCCTCTTGGAATTACACGCCATTGCCTCTTACTCTCAAGATATAAAATTAAATATTGGTAGCGGTAAGCCTACTAGTATCAATGAACAATTAATAACAATTTTTAATGCACACAAAGAAATGGGAAGGCTGCCATTTTTGGGAGACACATACATTTTTATTAGGTAGGTACTATAAAAATAACTATGTTGTAGGTAATAATCCTTATTCCCTTCAACCTTTATCAAATATTCAATGTTTTATTTTGAGTGCTATGGTTTTCGAGGAATTTTTTTTATGTTATGTTCTGGGAAAATATTGGAGCTCTGAACATATTTTACACCCCTGTACAGTTGTATAAATGGGTAAAACAGAATTAGGGGACAATTAAGGCAATTGGCCCTTTTAACTTGGCGTGGAAATGCAGGTCCAAGGGAACAAATGGGTATCTTCAAGAATTTTTATTGTTTTGTAATTTTCTTTTTGTAAATGGTTTGTTCAGTAATAGAAGCATGTTGATTAAGCTATACTTTTTATACACACACCTCTTTTATGATTTTAACAGTTATCAAATATTGATAAAATGGACATTTTTCAACAAAAAACTGTCAGCTTAACAACAAGAAATAAGAAAATATAACAATTAATAAACATCAATACATTATCTTAGAAGGGGTGTTGAAAATATTAACACAATTTCACTCGTTCTCGAGGAAACTGTTATTTCCAAACATATGATTTTTCTGCAAAATCTGTCCGGTAGCTAGTGCCATC
Organism: Timema shepardi; assembly: GCA_902151425.1. Taxonomy (NCBI): domain Eukaryota; kingdom Metazoa; phylum Arthropoda; class Insecta; order Phasmatodea; family Timematidae; genus Timema; species Timema shepardi. The sequence continues at coordinate 68,895 of CABFVX010002251.1, read as the reverse complement.
TACAGTTTCTGTAATCCATCTGTCCTTGTTGGCGTGAAAGGATACTTTGGTCAGTTGTCGAGCCATGCCACACCTTTCACCCTCCCGCCCACCATACCACAAAATAAGTTTTAGACTTGCACTCGACAGGGCCAAGTGCCTTAATATTAATTAATACAATAGAGTTACTGAGAAAATATACATTTTATGAAATATTAGACCAAAAATAGATACATGTGCACACTTTTATATATCCAAATGAGCATTTTATTTCTTCTTGCGATTTTAAACACAAGGTATAATTATTTGTTACAATTTTTCAACTACATTTTTTGTGATGGTTGAAACTATTTTTGCTGTATTATGCATAGTGAATAAATCAAAGACAGTACTATCCAGGCGCCAAACCCAGAGTGTATAGTGTTTTGAAAATGGTTTAATGAGTGAAGGTAAGTGTGCTGCCCAAATTTTGGCACCCTTCCTGGTTGGGCACCTTTCCTGACTGCACCCTGTCCGGAGGCTCAGGCTGCACACCCCAAAGGTTGTCACAGTTTAATGAATGCAATCAACATCCCCCATCCCTTTTCAAATATATTGTCTCATACTTGGTGAAGTTATCCTGCATATATAGTCTTCACCTGGTGCAAAAGCAGGCAAAGTAAAGTTGATATGTTGTTTACTCATCATCATCAACTGTTTCCAGTCTATGGCCGGCTCAGTTTAGTAAAATGCCCCCATCTTCCTCTATCCTTCCACTATTCTTCTTCCTTTACTATAAGAACTTAAATAATGTCTATATGTAATGGGAAAAAATATTATACTGATAATATTTATGAGGGGGTTTCAATAAATGAGGTAACAAGATCTAACCTGTAAGTACATTATTTTGTCTTGTTACCTTATTTACTAATGTACTTACAGGTTAGGTCTTGTTACCTTATTTATTGAAACACCCTCGTATAAACCAAATTGGATAAACGTCTTCTTTTATACCTTATTTACCTCCAAATATTCTATCTTCTCAAATACATTTCTGAGTGCAATATTTAGTATTCCTATCATTATAGTTTTCTTGATTTTCCCCCTCCAAATTTAGCCATTGTAATAAGTGTGCATGTGCATAATTTCTCTTAAATTTAGTTGAAGAAAATTTTGTTGGTTAAAAAATAAAAATAAATGTGTAATTTCACAACTAAATTATTTGTAGAGGAGAAGTTTTTTTTATTCATAATTGGTTGGCAAAGCTTCCACAAAACATAAAACTGGAAATACATCAGCTGAATTAAGAATTAGAGGACTGGCTTCTCAGATTACACTATTCTCACCAAATATTAACATCCAGTATAGATGTGAAATAAGTCTATTAAAAAAAAAGTTGCGTCTGGTTTTTTAAATTCATGTATCGTATGCGCATTTTTAGTCAAAGATATTCATAAACCTTCGAACGTTAGCTAATTACTTGTGCTGTTTTGAAATACAAGATGTAGTTGAGGCGAATATGGGCTAATCTTGATTATAACCTCTTTTGTCTTAGTGCTGAAGCTCAAGGGTCAGGTGATGTCAGTAATGTATCGTTTCCGAGCCAAGAATCGAGAGTGGGTGTGGCTACGAACATCTGCTTTCGCTTTCCTCAACCCATACACTGATGATGTGGAGTATATTGTTTGTACCAACACCAGTGCCAAGTAAGTTTGTAAACAAGTATATTATTGTAAACAAATAAGCCTTGTTTCATCAAAAATTATAGATGGTGCAACACTGTGGTTTTCGGTTTCCAGAGTGTAATATATATTTTGTTAGATTGGGAAAAAGGTTCAGTATAGGTGGACAGAAACATATGAAAGGGAGCAAACATAATATGGCTTTTACAATGAAAAGAAGAACACAATTCACACTTAACATTGCTGCTACTCTGTAAAGAAGTAATGTCTGCCTTTTGGAGAAAATCGATCATTGCCACCTATTTCCTTGATTTAGGTTCCATTTTCTGAGAACTTATCAGGATGAAGTGTGAAACACATAACACAACTTACTAAAACAGGAAACCATGCAACACAAAAGGTATGAAAAGGAAATGGGTACAGAATAATGAGACTTTTTTTTTCATTTGTTTGGGTTATTTAATGGCACACTTTCTGAACCAACCGATAATATCAACACACAACTTGTAAAATAACTTAAATCTAGAACAAACACAACATCTAAACCTTAGCCGTCAATTCATCATTGTGAATGGGGCAGCCTACATTTAACCAATGATACATTTTTCAAACATTCTGGGAATTGAACTCTGGACCTTTACCTTCGTAGATAGGCATGCTACTGACTGAGCTAAAATGTTGGATCAATGATAGAAACACTTAGATAAGAACATGTATAAGGAATGAATAATACAAAGGACACACCTGGGAAATAGACATTGTATGTGAGTATATATAATATATCTCTTTAAGGAAATATCTCAGAAAGCGAAAAGAGGTTTTCTTTAGAGAGATATTATATATTCACATCCAATTTTCATTTACTACGTTTGTCCTTTATGTTATTTGTGCCTTTTACATGTTCCTATCTAACTATCCTATCGTTATTTACCAATTACTTTTTTACACCCTTTTGTGTTTTATGATTTTCTCTTTTAGGAACTTGCATTACACATTTTACATTCCATCTTTATGAGTTTCGATAGAATGAAACCTAGAACAACCTAGTAACAATAGATTTTCTCAAAGATGTATATATTACTTATATGTCCACTGACAACAATGTAAAGTGTGTTCTATGTTATTCTTTTCATTGCAAAAGTAATATTGTGTTTGTTGCCTTTTATATGTTTCTTGCTTCATGTTTTCTTTCCATTTCCTCTCCTCTTCTAGTTTCTTCTAATGGTTCAATCCTTGCCCAACCAGAAAAGCTGCTAAATAAAATAACTAAAACACATTAAAACTAGCATAGAGTAAGGAAAAAAAAGTAGGCTCAAAAATTCACAATAAAAATACACCACAACACATCTCAGTAATTTTTTTTGGCACATCAGGCCCCTTATTCAGCAAAATAGTCAAACACTGACTGGACTCTAGCCAGAGGTTGGTCATTGTTGCCAGGATTCTGTAGCTGACTCTTCTAAAGATGTTATAAGAGATGACTCATATTGATAGGCCGGCTTAGAGGTGTGGTATCGAAAGAAAGGTTTCAATATTCAAAAGTATCTGAAGAAAAATATCAATACTTTACTAGTACCGAAAGAAACGCATCATTAACAATACGTATCGGTATTGAAATTTTAATCTGATTTTTTTATAAATCTATTAATAATAATTTCACCTTTTGCATCATAATTGTATTTTCATATTTATTTAAAGACTGAAAACTATAGTGAATTCATAACAATTAACGGCAATGAAACCTGCCTTGGTGACGTAATTAGCTAACACACTAGTTTCATGTTGAGCTAGACTGCCGAGGACAAGGAGAACTAGGTTTGAATCTTGGTCGGGTGAAATGGGGGAGGTTTTACACTCTTCCTTCAGACAAATGTGGGTTCACATTCTCTAAATTCAACCTTTTCCATTCCTAATCCATTAGCGTAACTAGTACTTAATCGTATAACCCGAACAGGTAATAAGGCGCGGTGCTAAATAAGATAGAAAAAAAGCTATGAATTATGGTGAGCTAAAAGAGATTGAATGCTAGAGTTGGAGAAAATGAGTGAGAATTGAGAAATAGTGTCATTTGTTCTTCCTCCACAGTCCACCATAGTAAAAATTTAATACCAGCATGAGTTAAGATCCGATACCAGGGTGGGAGTACTAATAATATAATAATATCAGTAAAAGTATTGGAAAAAAGTACTGAATAAAAAAATACTAGTATTGAAAGGAAAACTTTGATATTGGTAAAGTATCGATACATTTTCCACATCCCTTGACCTGCTTGGAGAGAATAATAGAGAAAGAGGAGGTAATACTAATGTGGCAGAGATAAGGAAATACATTCTTATTTGGATAGAGGAAGTATCTAAAACCCATGAGGAAAAACTAACCTCAGTACATCCAACCAATATTTGAACCCTGATCTCCCCATCTTTAACAGTTCAGTTATGCTTTGGACTCTTTGACAGTGATAAAAATAGTAATTTAAAGTGTGAAGTTTAAATTTAATAATACTCTTGATTTGATAAGCAAATAAGGTTGTAATGCAAATGGGAGTTTCATATCTGTGAAGTGTACCATTGTTTTCACTTTTTCATATGCCAAGTGCCTACAAAATGTATAGAATGGTTTACCAGTGGGGTTTAAAGGTGTAAAAAAAAAGCTGTGTATACATTCTTTCGTTGCCCAACTGCTTCTTAGACACACTTGTTGGTTTAAATCTTGGCGAGGTAAAATATATTACAATTTGTGTGAAAACAGGTGAAGGCAAGTGAACAATAGATCTTTATAAATGAGTTATCAAATAATAATAACCCTATGTTTAGTGTCAAGCCCCTTTTAATTTACATCCATTACTGTTTCCAACCTTTGGCTTTGGTAATTTTTTTATTCAAAGCCTTGATTTTCCGCTAAAGGCTCTCTGGCCTGTCTTAGCCATGTTAAAACACCTAAAACAAATATGTAATAAAATATGAATATTAAGAAAAAACTCATTTTTAACATTGAAATATTGTTTTAATGTGTTATAAAGGACTGATGTTTCCCTTTTGTCTCAGGTCATTGCATAGCCAGCAGGACAATTCTGCTGATACTGTAGAGCCTGTGGCGTATCAACAACCAGGATTGGACTACAGCCTACAGCGCCGGGATGCTGTGTACCCTCACATGATCGCAGCCTCTACACACATACAAAGTATGACATAAACATTTTACTTACTAATACACACAGCACACATGACCAAGATTAAAATTTAAAGTCTCATATACATTGGGCTAGTTTCATAGACTAAATGCGGTACGACCTCTACATAGATCAGGATGAAATGGGCTGGTTTCTTGCACTGTAAAAATAAATTAGCCCGATATATTTAGTTTACAAAAAGTACATCAAAAGATCACTAGATGGCAATAAGATAAAGTCATTGTTTACACTGTACTAAGGACCAAATACCAATGCCAAAGTCACAGTTTATATTTCTAAGTAGGGGTGTGTGAAGCGTCGAAACTTTGACTTTGCTTTGAATTAAACATCAGATTTGACTTCACTTCGAAACAAATTCTGGCTTCAAAGCTTCGTCAAAAAAATATTGTCAGCTAAAATACCCTCTTTATGTTCAATTAGAGTAATTTTAAGCTGTTTTATACATTAAAAAGTATTATTTATGTAGAAAAAATCTGAAGAAATTGAATTTCATACTGAAATAATAGCTTGATTTATCAGATTAACATGAAATATTACAAACATTTATGTAATAAACTTTTGCAAGCAATTTTAGTGCAAAAAGTAATATAAATAACCATAATATAATATTTTTTTCAACCATAAAACAACTAAAAAAAATTTGGACTTTGGTTTGAGTTCGCCTGGAATTGAAAAAGTAGACTTCACACACCCCTACCTCTAAGACACAATTTTTTGATTAAATGTATGTTTTTATGCTATTCCTTAATTTCTTTTCTCTACACACTTGTAAACATCCAACTCTAATATAGCCTACATCTGGAAGAAGGTACAGGAAAGAAGGATAGGAACAAATAGGTAAAAGGAATAAACACAAAATAGCTTTTACAATGAAAAGAGAAACATTCATTTACCATAGTTATTAATAAAGTTGATAAAATTATCAAGTTAAACTTATTATTTTGCATGTATTATCCACTATTCGATCAATCCAATCAAAGTGCCAAAATTATTATACGTTTAGCTTTGGTTCAATTATGTAAAAAAATATCGTGATATAAGCATTCAATATTTTGAAGAGTCAGCCATTACCTCTTTATCCAGTATTATTATTATTATTATTATTATTATTATTATCATCATCATCATTAGCACCGCGTCTTACTACCCGTTCGGGTTATACACACTTACGCTAATGTGTAATGGTAGGGTGACTGTGAGATGAAATGAAGGACCTACAGTTTAACGTGGAATCCGAACCACGGTGGAGGCCTGGCATTCCTCACATTCACAAGATGTCTTGTCAGAGGTGAAGGAAGGGTTTGGTAATCAGATAAATCTTTGCTGGGACCGAGGATTGAACCCCGGCCGCCAGCATAGAAGTCTGACACCTTACCCCTAGACCGCCAGGTCACCCTTTATCCAGTAGAAGAAATGTTATTTGTGAACTTTATTCTACTTTTTATTGTAAAAAAACATACTTGTGTTCCTTTTTATTTGTTCCTATCCCTCTTTCACATTTTTTATGTATAAAAAAATGTACCTGAACAACTAAAAAGTAGCTTTCCTTAAAGATCAACTCCTATTTATGAAATTGTAGTCTGTTTACTTTTTAATATTGTTCTATCTCTTGGATATTTTCCATTTGATACCTTATGACATCAAATAATAGATTTAGAAGTTTGTTGTAAAATTATTGGGGTACAAGAACCATCAACTAGTTCATATTTCTCTAAGGAAAACCTCTTTTTCGTCCTATCTTTCTGTACATTTTTCCTTTTTCTCCCTTTAGTGTTTTTTTTGTTTCCTCTTTTAGGAAGTTGTGATGCATATTTCACACAACCCCCCCTCCTCCGCGATGAGATCTGTTCAAGAGGCAGCCACTACCTTTTTGTCCAATGGCAGCAATTTAAAGTGTGAACTGTGTTCCTCCTTTCATTGTAAAAGCCATATTGTGTTGGTTCCTTTTGTATGTTTCTATCCACCTATCCTTTACCTTCTTCCAAATATAAAAACAAGTTCATATTGATATTAACTATTTCATACGTTAAAGCACTTGTACACATGTGTGTTAAACTCTTATAAATATCTCATTTTCAAAATATGTCATCTTAAAAATGTATTACTTATTATTAAATCTGCTCTGTGATTGATGTTTCTAGGTGCTCAGCAGCAGCAGGCACGCCCCAATAGCACTCAAAATGTGTACACTAACTATGACCCAACACACTCCCCCATAGGCTATGGCTCACCCACTGCACAAGCTGGCTCAAATTCAGTTCTCAGCCGAATCAGCAAGACAGCTACTACAAGCCCCACGCCAGCACAAACTGCCTGGAGTCTAAGACAAGTAGGTTACACATATTAACAATTACAGAGTTGATATACACTAAGAAACAGAAAAATGTTAACAAGTCACTGGAATTCTTGGAGATTTTTTAAATAATTTAATTAATTTTATAGATATAAACTGGCAGAGCATCTATTAATGCTCCTAGGGTTATGCTAAAATAAATAGGAAAAGTGATCTCTATAGAGTTCTTCACAAACTAATAACTTTTTTTTTACTATGACACTTAATTTATTTCATACAAATCTTAAGTATAATAACTAGTTTATACATAGCAGAAGGTATATGAAAGACAAATGGAAACACCTAAAAGGGAATGAACAGAATACGAGCTTCATGTGTTTCTTTCCCCTTTTTTCTGTACCTTTTTCCATACAGAACAGAACATATCACAAAGGAAAAATGGCGCCAAATCATTTTAGATTAAACATCGAAAATAAGATAGAAGGTCAAGGTCCATACACTTAACAGAAAACTCTAGGCATCTTAATTATGTTTTGTTGTATTTTTAATTGAAAACTTTCAGGCTTACAGCTTTCTGGTAAATGTGTAGGCCTTGCCCTTCTTTCTTCTTTTACATCTTCAATTGAAAACATACCTTAAACAATAAGGAAGTTTTTTTTAAATAAAAATATAATGAGTGTAATCATTTTGTTACTAGACTTTTCCAGGAAGAGAAAATTTTATAGCCCACAGGTTTTTGTTAGCGAGTACTACATTTGGTCTTATTTAATAAGAGACTTATTTTTTCTCTATTTTGGCTGCATTCCTTAGCACCTTTTCTGCCATTTCCATCATTGCTATTTTGTTCCTTCTTTTTTCTAGCCTCATATTAATGAAATAATGTCAGAGTTAAATTTTGATTAATTCCTGTATATGCTGTAAAATTTGTCAAACCAGAATTATAACCCTGAAATATGGTAGTGTTATCTTGGTTTATTCCAGCAACCTGTCACTGAAGGTTACCAATACAGCCAGCTGAGTCCTGCCAGATCTCCCAGTGGTCCAACGTACACCCAGCTTAGTGGGGGAGCCAGGGCGACTGCTTACCACACACCCACCTCCGCACCTGGAAACACTGGTCAGTACTACACCTGTGGTCATCATCATCATCATCATCAATGTCACTTTAATAAAATGCCTCGATTTGCCTCTATCCTTCCACCACTCTTCCTCCTTTAATCTCTACCATTCTTATATCACTCGAACACTTTCTGTTATCTGTTCCTCCCATTTCGTTCTTGGCCTCCCTTGCATACTTAATTTCCAACATTTTCTTTGGCATCCTCCCTTTTTCCATCCTTATTACATGCCCATATCATCTCAATCGTGCTTCCTCTACTATCATGTACTTCCTGTACTCCCACTCTTTACCGGATAACTTCATTCCTAATCTTGTTTCTCCTTGTGACAGCGAACATGCTCCTCACAAACTTCATTCCCATGACCTTCACTTTCCTAGTCTCGCTTACATTCATTGTCCATTTTTGTGCTGCATATGTGATAGTGGATACAAAGTATGCCCTGTATAGCACTTCCTTACACTTAAAGGGCACTTTTCTCCTCCATAGCAGGTCTCTTACACACCTATAGGACAACTCTCCCTGCTGTCCTATTCTCATTACATACACTCTACTTCCAACTTTCTCCTCAATCACGCTATCGATATATTTTACTTTCTGTACTTTTTTCAGCTCTATTCCATCCAAACTGATAGCTTTACTAGGCCTTGCCCTCTTCCTTGTTATTACTATCACTTCACATTTTTCCATGCTAAATTTCATTCCCCTCTCTTTCACTTCCTTATTCCATTCTTGTAGTTGTTCCTACATTTCCTCTTCTTTCTCCCCCCATACCATCAAGTCATCAGCAAACATCATGGCTTTCATTCTTTCCTCCTCGAGATTTCCTGCCCCTTTGTTCATGACCATTACCATTTCCAAAACCATTACAAATAATAATGGTAAGAAGGCATTCCCCTGCTTCACTCAATTTTTTAATTGAAACCTCCACCCTTCCATTCTTTATCTTAACACAACACCTGTTATCCTCATATTTGATTTTCACTCTCATTACAACTTCTCTTTCCACTTCGGCCTCCTCCATTGCTTTCCAAACATTATTTCCATCAACGCTATTATATGTCTTCACCACATCCATAAATACCATTGCCAACTCTTCCCCCCCCNTCTTTCCATCAGCTTTCTTATGGCAAAGATTAAGTCTATGGTTCACTTCTGGTCCCTAAATCCATGCCGTTGCTTTCATTTTATTTATTCTCTTTTCCATTATCTTCATCAGCGTTATCCCCCTATAATTGGTATACCTCTTGTCTCCTTTCTTGAAAATAGGTATTGCAGTTCTCTTTTTACAATACCTTGTTCTCCTTCCAAACTACTCTAAGTGCCCTGTATAACCATTGTATACCTACTTCACCTGTTGCTCTTATAATTTGCACAGACACTTCATCCATACCTTGTGCTTTTCTTGTTTCATCCTATTTAATGCGTCCTCCATCTTTTACCATGTAGGACCTCTTTCCTCCTCTTCTGGCTTGAATTTTTTTCCCCGAAATTTCTCATCCATAGTTCATTTTATCTCTCCTCCTGTTTCTTATTAGGATATATATAACACCTTCTTATTTCCTTCCATGTCCTGTTTATCCATTTTTGTCCATATTTGTATTCAATCCTGCCTGGCTTCTCGTACAACTCTCTTCACTCTTTTCTTCTCTCTATATTATTTATCTGTTTTTTCTCATTCCTGTTCTTAAAACTACTTCTGAATGCTTTAGTCCTCTCCTCCACTGTTTCCTTCACCCTCTCATTCTACCAAGGCCTCCTTCTACTTCCTCTTATTACTTTTCCTCCCACATATCTCCTCTGCAGCTTCTAGAAATACACTAGCTGCTCCCATTCCTAGGAGCGAAAAGAAGCATTTTTATCAGAAATATTAGGGGTACAGTTCATATTGAAGACAGAATTGTCAGAACGTTTTAAATAAAATATAATTTTTCCGAAAATATTTTAGGATCAAAATAAACAAACAATTTTACTAAAAGGACTAACTTTGAAAGTAAAATATAACAACAAAATTGCTTTGGCACAATTTCCTCTTTAGACTCTTAAGAGAGAAAAAAAAGTGAATCCATGGAATCCTCAAACTCTTGTATCCTTAAGGATTTTTGAGATTTGGAAAAAAAAAAGCTTTTCATCTGGACCTCAGATAATTAATTTAACTGAATGTATCAATGTTATAATGAATACATTTTAGCAAAATATGCTATGTTAACATTTATTAACTATTTTTACTTTCTATCATTCTCTTATATTTCTATTTCCTCTTTTGTTAGTAATTTTTTATAAGATTAGGATTCGGATTAACGAAAAAGGGTCTAGTCCATAGGCCCCGTCCAAAAAAATTCTAGGGAAGCCGGGTCCTCCTAAAATGAGCAATAAAAGATAACAATAAATACAGACTTGACTTAAGAATAAAGAAACAAAAAAATAAAATGGATTGTTTCGACAAAACTGAACAAAAACAGATTAAGGTTGAAAAGAGCATTTAGTTTGAAAACAACCTTCCAAAGAGAATTAGAAGAAATCACCAGCAGGAGTGCTAGTAGTAGAGTATGTTGTAAACAAGAACTTATAGGCACAACCTAGAAAGATTGAACATTTTTGTAATTAGCTTATGGCTATCTATATTTACAAGGGTATTTTACTAGCGCTAGTTCATTTCAGTTGAATATCATCGTGCTAACATTTATTTGTCTATACTGTATTGGTATTCTCGTTAACTGTTTTTTGAGTGACTTAGTGTATAATATTGTGATTTATTTAAAAGAATACATTTATTGCTGTTTGTAAAAGTAAATGTTTCAAAAATACTTATTTTACCTAAAAAGTCAATAATGAATAAGTTTATAGAAAAAACAAAAAATCTCAAGGGAAAGTGGAGAAATATCAGTGAGTCTGAAAACAACTTAACAGGTACAGGGTGAACCCCCTTTACATACGCCAACAGCAGACAGTGGGCCTTCTCCTCAACCACAAACAAATGAAGGACAAGGACATAGTGTTCATAAAATACATTTTCAGCCTCACTGGCTGAAAACTTCTCATGGTTGGAATATGAGTAATCAAAAGGCGCAGTTTTATGTAAGATTTGCAAATCAGCATTCAATCAAAAATCCATTATTTTTCTCATTAAAATTTAGAAGCTACTTTTATTGAATCGGGCTTTCAAAACTGGAAATAATATTTGCAAAATTCAAAAAACATTAAAGATAGGAATGCCACCGAGAATCTTATCTTAAATTTGTGGTCCATGAAGGTGGGTGTTATTCTTTCATACCAACCTTACAATACTAGACAAATAGAGATGGAAGAAAACCGGATAGCATTGATTAAGATACTGTCATCTCACAAGTTTCTGGCCGTCCAAGGACTCGTAATTTGTGGGCACACTAATGAGTAAAGTAACTTTGTAAACCTTTTGGGGCTGCAGTGCAAAGACTGCTCAGTTACAAAGAAATTGATGGATTGTGATTCATTTAAATGGTGTTCACATGAAACTTGCAACCGACGTTGTCATCGGCGCCCAATGACAAATGCTATGCCTAGAGGCCCCATAAAGTCAAGTAGGGATTTACTTGCCCCCATTTCCAAAATTTATTTTTAATTGGTGCCTCTGGTCTACCCAATTATAATACAAGGTTACACAGAACACAGTAATATAGCTTAGGCTTTTTCTACATGTGTGAAGAATATTTAAACATATTTGTTGGCTATTTATTAATTTTCTTGGTTTCAGTGTTAATGAATATGGTGAATATAATTAATACAAATTTTAAAATGGGGCAGTAAGTCAATTACTTCTCTGTCCAATGGTAACGGAGTAAAATGTGAACAGGTTTCCTCCTTTAAATGTAAAAGTCATATTATCTTTGACTATCATAATTTATCCTAACCCTCTTTTCTGTGCCTTGTTATATACATATAAAACAGCATGTTTTTCTGAATACTCATGTTTTTTCTATATCTTTTATCCCCATTTATAAATATTGATTATATTATTCTCCTAAGGACCTTTGTTACCATAAATATTGAGCAACTTAATCATGTCCCAATTAAATTCTGACCCGCTTCAGTGGCCGAATGCTCCAAGGCATCCCTTCCATGTTAAACTGCCCTACTGATGACTGGGAGATTGGGGTTCAAATCTAGGTCGGGTCTATTGAGGATAGTTATTCCTAGATAGATGGTTTCCCACTCTCCTTTCATGAAGTTCTGTGTAGATTACCTAGGCCATAGTGTTTTTTTCTAAAGTTTTATTACATGTTTTGATTCAAATGGTCCATCTTACTTACAATTTATTTACTCATTTTAACTTTAAAAAAGTTGGGATCTTTAATAAAACTTGTACACTTGATTTCAGGTATGTGGGCTTGGCAAGGCTCTAGCCAAACATCCGACTCTGGTCCTGGCTCTAGCGGTTCGGGTGGACACCCGGGAGGTCCAGGGGTCCCTGTTTCTGCGGGACCAGGAAATGCAGTGCAGTCTGGTCCCGGAGGACCCCCTCAACAGCAGGAGCTCTCGGACATGCTCCAGATGTTGGACCAGGGGGGTGCCACTTCCTTTGAAGACCTCAACATGTTCAACACAACCTTCGAGTAATCGTTAGGACAAATTTTGTGAAACACACTTGTAGTCACAAGGTATCTCGACCTGCGTTTGTTTGGCAACGGACATTGAAGCCGAGCTAATATCATTGGGAATGGTTTCACTGAAAACCTTCAGAAAACAAACCATCGGATTTCGAACATCATAACTTAAACTTGCGCTATAGTGAATTCTGTAATGTTTTTACTTTTAATGCTAAGGAAAAATATGCAGCAAATACATTATTGATGTGGCCTCCCAATAAAAAAAAGTTCGAGGAATACTATAAAAACTTTGTTTTTTAACGTGCAAGTTTGAATTAGCGCTGAAAGCTTCCATTTTACCCAAAATAATACATTGTAAATCTACCCTATATTTGCTTTTAGTTAAAAAAAATCTTTAGTCATATTGAATCTTGTACTTTTTGAAATACTTTTGAAACAGTCCATACAAAAATATACAAATTTATTATTGTTTATGAGCCTTAGTGAGGTCTGCAGAAATAGGCTCATTTACTCTAAATTGTTATTACATATCTGATACCATTTGTTAGAGAATACCTAATTCTAATTAACTATTGTTTCACATTTATCAATGTTATCCTCACTAAGATAGAAACAAGTCCCTGCTAAAAATGGAATGAGGAGCCAAATTAAGTGTACTTGGTTAAGAATACATTACAATCTTTTGACCCTATGCACCAAAACAATAAATAAAACAGGCACTGCAAGTGCCTGACTGAATAAGAAAACACCAATTAAAACTAGTCGGTTTCTAGATTTAGTTTGGACATCAAAATTATATGTGTTTAATATAAGATAAAAAATTGTCTTCAATTCAGTATAAAAAAATTATTGTGTTTTTCTGAGAAATGTAATTAGTTTAACAGAAATGCTTTGTATCCTTTTCATTCACATATCTTCCTGACATAATGGTGAAAGAGTTACATTTTTTTCTTTTTTAATTTAAAAAAGATTAAAATAGGTAAATTCATAAGTTACACGTGCCATTGCCAACTATTTACATAGAGAAGTTAACATAAAGATGGGACACTCAATTTCTCGATTTTTCAAATCTCTTGAATCCTTTATTATTTGAAAAATTCGAGATTTGTGATCCAAAAATATCAAAAAAGTATTTAGGATAGAACTATAAAAACTTGTATAGTTGGAAGAATAATATGCTCACAAATAAAATTGTATTACTATAATTGATTTATTAAAAAAATAAAGTGTAATTTTTGTTGTTTATAACATAATAAACACGACAAACAAAATATAATTTGTCCATGGCACAAAGCCTTAATTTTGTTAAAATTAAATTTTATATATTTTCACTTTAGTAAAATTGTACATATTTTAAAGATTCAAGAATTTTAATTCAGATTCGAATCATTTCTTGTTTATATTTTAACTAGAAATACCCTAGGTATTCTTAGCTAATTTTTTTTTACTCATTTATTTTCAAGATGCTACAAATATTAGAAGCTTTCTTCTATGAAAAATATTACTTAATTGTTACCCAACCCCTCTGAGAAACCATAGTTCGAAAACTAAGTTCGTCCAATAAACTAATTCAATGTTTTTGTCCATTGAATTATTCACAATTGAAGTTGCATTGCTACAACAAGACAATGAAAATAAAAATAGACTATATCACTAAATACTTGAATAATAATAATTTTTTAATGTGTTTACATAGTCCCTTTCTAAAACTATAATTTCATTTGAATTAAAATTTTAACTTTAAGAATACTATATGTTGATTGTTTTCGAAACTAAGATATTCATACTAGATAAGTATATACTATTTATAAAAATGTAATTCTTGATCATGTGCTGTTTTTGTATATTTTTAAAATCTTACATCTTAAAAATGACAGTATTTACATCTTATGTTTGTTTTAACTGGTGATATTTTAAATATATTTTATGTTTAACATAAACAAATATATATACTCTTAATATTTTAAAATTATAAATATGCTGTAACTCAGGCGATTTTTGAAATACTCGACTTGAGTTTGAATCAAATTAAAAAAAACCAAGCTCGCAGACCCCTAACTTTAATTTGCTAATAACTCTTAGATTGATTTCCTAAAAAAAAGTGAGTAGTTACATATGGTATGTGTTAGGCCGTAGTCAAGAGCAGAAATTTATTGATCTAAACACTTTCTTTAGGGAGTATTGAATTAAAATCCCTCTCAGATCCTTAAAATAAAATTTAAAAAATCACATATTTATAACTTCCTAATCTTTTACAATAATAAGAGATTCACAAACAAATAACTCAAGTATTTCAAGTGCCTGGGGGGAAAAAAACAAAACAATATTACAGTGGTTTCTATTAATAATGTGATAAATATACCATATTTGACCTAAAATTAGCCTCAGTTACTTTTAACAACTCTACTTTCTACTCCAACCATAAATTGAGTCCCTGGCCACTATAGGGTTAAATACAAGTACTAAAATGCATGAAGCCACCAACATAATAATAGAATGATCTCCAGTTTAATTGAAAACTAAAACCAAGATGTAAAACTAGGGACTGACAGTCATTTTTTTGATATCACATTTATACCGGCTCTTTACTTAAGAACTTGTACTGATTTTAGTTATTGGACCCGAAAACTAAAAACCATGAACTGAAATAGTAAAATACCCGAAACATGGGAAAATAAATACAAAAAACTGTTCCTTGAATTATCTATTTTGCTTGCAATTACAAAAATAAATATGTTCAACAAATTTTTCTTTTGTTCTTATGAACATATAAATAATATATCCAACCTAATTAGCTCTAAAAATAAATATTGTTAGACTGCTTTGCATAGCTTCCTGGTTTTGTTTTACTATAGTTTAACAATAAAAAAATGATAATGAAATAAAATGTTTATTGTAACTGTTCTAATTTTGTCTGTGTTATTTTTCCATATGTCTCTTGCATTACAATGAAAATCTATGCGCAATGTGAGCTTGTGTCTTAAGTGTGTGAAAGAGATACCTTGTGATATCTATCGCTTACCCCCCGAGTGATCGACAATGTTAACCCAACAAGTGAACAATATTTAATGAAGTTGTCTTTATAATCGTGTGATTTTGGACTAAATCTGCAAAGGCAAGGTAGGTCATTAGCGATTGAACAGACCTAAAAGTGCTTGTGCAAGTTTTAAAATGTACCTAGCCGAGGATTTTTTTTTTGTAATTAATTAACTGTATGTATTTTAAAAATCAACTTCTACTTTTTGAAAAGAATTTGAAAGGTCTAGCATCTCTTTTCAAAGCAACAGAAATAATTTAAAAACAATTATACAAAAAAAAAGGCAACATATCTTGCATAAATGTTACTATAGTATCTTAGGAAATAAATCTCTTACATCTCTATTATTATTGAGAATTATATAAAGTGTGAATGTTGTTGGATGCTTGAGTAACGGTATAAAAGTGGATTAAGAAGCAATGCAGTCTCTAACCTTCAAATTTATATATCTAGTGCAACATTTGTAGTGTAAAACAATGGTTAAAACATTCCATCTTTTGTATTATTACTTGATAATGATTTTATTTTGCATCCCAACATTCTTCTCTGGATTGATATTTGTTAATAATGCCTGTTCATGTTTTATCAATACAAAAAAAACTGAAAAAATTATGATCTATTATTTGTTGATATAAGTATGGACGAAGGTACAGGAAATGGTTTTAAATACACAAAAGGAAATAAACACAATATGAATTTTACAATTAAAAGAAGAACACGGTTCTACCCTTTACATTGCGGCCACTGGACAAAGAACAAAGCGGTAATGGTTGCTTTTTTTGGTGTTTGGGAAGTTGTCACTGCTCATTCCCTCGACATGGGTTTCATTCTATCAGAACTCATCAGGAGGGAGTGTTAAATGCACACTGGAATTTCCTAAAAGAGGAAACCAAACTAGTACTTTCTTCCATATTTGATTAAATGTACCTAAAAGTTGAATGGAGGTTTTTCTTTAAGGTGGAGATGTAGGGGACGTGAGAAAAGGTGTTTTTGCAATTTTTATATAAAAACTTTTTTTCTTCAAAAGAAATCAAATATTGCTTCAGTACAAACATATTACATTTCTTCACATAGTAACCTCAACAGTTCTTTATGAGCACAGGGGAAAAAAGATGAAGGTCCCAAAAATGTGAAACCGAGAAAACTCAATTTCAAAGTTTGAATTTCAAAGTTTGGAACTTGTTCCTTCTTTGCTTTTAATAGTTCGAGCAAAGACTATAGGCTAATTATTTTAACTAGATCCAAGTTTACATTTGGTCAATATTGTAAAAGAAAATATCAGTATTTTAAATTTAAAAAATCAAAATGCATTCAAAAGTAAAATAATAAAGGGCAACAAAGATGAGGGTCCATTGAATTCTCAACAAAAATAGGCATGAAAGATGAGGGTCTGTATAGGTCTCAAAAAATGCCAAAAAAGAACAGACTCCTTATTAAAGGTATCAAATAATATGGATTTAATGTTTCCTTCTTGAGATATTTAAGTAAAATGGAACTTTAGTTTAACAAAAAAAGAGATCAAAATTCACATAGCAAATAACTTAGGTATTAAAAAAGGCAAAACAGAAAAAGTTCTTAGTATAGTAGTAAAACAAATCTAAGCAATAGGTTTATCTTAAAAAATAATAATTGTAAACTGGAACTTAACTAAGATAATAATTCTCAAAGTTATAAACACATTTAAAAAAAAGTAAGTAATAGTTTCGTCTTTAAAAATGACTGAATTAGAACTTAATTTGAAATGAAAATGAATAAAATTCACATTTCACAGTAAGGCACACCTATCCATTGTAAGTAGGTATTAAAGGTTTACTATAATAGAATAATAAACATACTTATTTAGTTAAATGTGAGGCAACTTATTGAAATACTGTTGTGCTTTTTCAGAACAAAACCTCTTCAGGTGTTGCAGATCGTCAAATCTAGGTTTGGAGATTGGTAGCAAGTCATTGTATGCCAATGGTGGCAGTTGAAAGTAACCTTTTGGCAGGGAAAGTCGCTTTTTTGTTGTTTGTCTGATCACACAACTTTCAGTGTCTTGCCAGTAGTAGGTTTCTCGATGAAGCATCATCCTTGGGTGGTGTTCTACGATTATCAATACTCTCGCTGGCCTAGTTGCAAAGGGGCATTTGGGCATGCATACAGTGGACAGGAAGGAAGTCCATGATTTAAAAATCTATTGGTTTTCACATGAAATTACCTCAAAAGGTGAAGGCTTCACCCAAGCACTTTCTATAACAGCATTCCATTCATATGGTAGTTCAACAAGAGTTTTTTGGTTCATTAAGCCCATGTTAAGATCGCACTCACGATATAAATGTCCATGAATCGAAAAAATAACCTTAATTTTGGTTAACTTCTTGGTGAAATTAACAATGTAATGCAGCATCCTAAACAGTGTGGAACTCTTATTTTGACCGCAGCATGAATCACAGAATATCATGAGTTCTTCAACATAATAGTCCATGTTTTTGAAAATAAAAACCCATAAAATTGAAGTTACGTCATCGGCTCCTTTTTTCCCATACACTTCAGCATAAGTATAAAAGATGGCATGAGATGTTGAAAGAACATGTATGTTAACCATAAAGGATAGTTGTCTTTGGTAATAAGTATCATTGGCTGTGATATTGGGAACCTGTAAGTTTTTTTGAAAGTCCATCACAATCGTTTCTTTTTTCTTGTGTTTCTGTGCTTCCAATTGAGCAGCTTCCTTCTTTTTGTAAAATGTCTCTGCTTTTTTTAAGGGCAACTCCTTTTCCACTTCCATTTTCCTCATTTGTGAAGCGAGAAAGAGAGTAGTTTCATCCTCAGTGTCTTCTTTGTGATTTTTGAGTTTCTCCTGCAGGCTTTCAACGTTCACCTTAAATTCATCACAGGTGCTACAGGTGTCACACCTGGGGTTGCCAAATGATTTATTGAATCTTGTGTTAAATATTTCTAGATATTTCTTATAGGAAACAGATTTATCTGGGAATTTTTCCAAGTACATGCTGTGCATTTTTTTAATGTTCAACTCATCAAACTTTGTTTTTATAAGGCTGTAGTGGGATTACCTACTTTCAAACGACTTGATGTGATCTATGATGTTTTTAACAGTCTCCGCCGACAGTTTGTTAGGCCTGGAACTATTCTTCCCACACATATCCAGAGTGGTTGAACCTGTAGAAGTAAGCCCATGCTGCAAAGTTTGCAAACGTTTGGTTGTGGTGCCATGCAAAGATAAAAAAACTTTATAGCAAACCGGGATTTCTATAATTTCATCATTTCTGACAACTCCTACTATATATGAGAAAGAAAAAGAATGGAAATCTGCATCTTCCTCTGATTTTTTAGGACTATGACGATGAACTGGATACCAAGCAACCACACCACAAAGATACATGAATTGTTCATCAAAAAAGTTCAAATTATTTAATTTTACGATGATGGATGTAACATCTTCAGGTGTGAGAACTTCAAAACATTTCAAATGCTTGCACTTACATGGCTCCTTAACTTCAATTTCTTGGCCACATCTTTCATCCTCCTATACAACTTAAACTTTCTTGATGAATTTGATGTAGGCTCATCGTCCTCCGTTGTATGATGAAAAAGGAAGTAGAAAACTCAATAAATCACAATCACTTGACACTCATAGATATGAAAAATCAAAATGATATCACACTCGGTGAGCTAGATTAAACCGATGATAAATGTTTATAGTGCGGCGTAAGCATTGTACCCAGCACTACCAACCTTGGATGGACCCTCATCCATTTTCCCCACAAACACTAGCACTTTTATCTTTCCACCCCTGGACAACAAACCTTAAAGCGTGAATATCTTTGAACCCTCATCATTTTTGGAAAAACTGAAGCTTCTGCCAAAAAGTTTAAAATCGCTACTAACTCGATTTTAACAAAAAATAGACCATCTTTTTTACCCTGCACCCTTAATCTGTCAAGGGTGTTCTGAAATTTAATGATAACTTTTTCTCTCTATTTAAAAAGTTTTGTCATCTAATGCTGCTATCCTCATGACAGATATTCAGCAACTGTTAAAATCACCATGTGAAGATTATTTTTATCACCGCGTCTTAATACTGGTTTAGGTTATACACAGTGAATAAAATTAAACTCTATGTTTGTACTGAAGCAATATTTTATTTATTTCAAGCAAAAAAATATCACTTTGCTTTAAAAACTTCAAACACACACTGACCTTTTCTCACATTTCCTACATCCATCCACCTTAAGAGATATTACATTTTAATATAATTTCAAATGGACCCCTGAACTATCATCGAGCCTACAGGTAAATAAGTGTGGAAAAGTTTTTGAGTTGCTTTCTACTTTCAATTCAAAGCAATTATGTAAATCCGACTTATCATCATTAAGAGGTTTAAGGAATTATAGCTTGGTATGATATTAATAACCGTAGTTGATTTTTTTTAGTGTTGAAGTGCAAGAGATATTGCACCCATACATCTGAAATCAAGCTCTTGTTCCTGATTCATAACACTACTCATCTACAGTCGGGAAAGTGGTACACCATCTTGTCAACACTTATACTAATATGAATGAGTGCTATAATACCAGAGTCAAATTCTATTATGATGCACACTCCATTAATCCTGAAAGTTATTGGTCATATCTTGACAGACTCTACTACAGCCCTATCTTATTAATATTAATAGCTATGCCGTAGTGGAGTAATATAAGGCAATGAAGGTAAAGCAAATGTGTTTTTTTTAAATCTTTGACCACTACAAAGCTTTGTTAATAAAAAACTGTTAAAAGACCTAAATACACATTAATGTTTGATTATTGTCATTGTGCTATTATGTACTGTGCAAATTAATGTTTACATGAAAGAAAATATGCAGTAATTAAATTACATTATGTGATAGGTATATGATTCATCAATATAAGCTTAAAATGTATTATGTTAAACATGTTTGCATTAAAACACTTTTTAATTAAATTTAGTGTCTAAAGCTATATAAATATGTGCAATAAACTATTTTTTCATCAAACATTAAAAAAATATTCAAACAGGGATAGAACATAGAACTCAGTTTGACCTCACACACCCTTACATATTTATATAATATATTCAAAGGGATTAAGGTCTCTATTAAAGTTTTATTTACCATATATTCACACTTTTAGTTTTAAAGTGGATTATAATTGTTTTTCTACAATTCCTCCACACCACTTTCTTTAAACCATTGAGGGTTACACCAAAATTATGTTAAAAAAATATATTAATATTGCAACAAAATTTTATTTTCATATTGTTTCAATCAAAGCAAATTATCTTATTGACTTGAATGTAGTACAGGTTGCACATAATATGACCATATTATTTTAAAGATGTTCTAAAAGAAAAAAGAAAAGGTTTCAAATATACCACAAGGTAAAAACTTGATAAATTTGACAGTTTAGTTAAGACCTCTGAATGCTTGTCTTTGCAGGCACTCCAAATTTTTTTTACTATCCTCCTCTCCCCCTCCAGTTTGACCATGAGTTTATTAACAGACACGCTTAAGTGTGATAGTTTCTGTGCTTGCGCTGGTTTCTTGCTTTGTGTTTGACTTTGAGTTTATTATTAGAGTATGATTGTTCTTACACTCATGCTGGTTTTGCACTTTGTTTGTGACTGAGTTTATTATTAGATGCACACATGAGTACTGATTCCTGATGGCCAGCCAGTACAGTTACATTATGCTACAAAATATACTTCTGTAGGAATCAAGTGGTTTTTCAGTGAAAAATGTTAGGCTACGCCTATAATACGAGTGCAGTTTTCGAAAATACATTTTAGGAGAAGAACCTCACACTATATTCAGTTCAATATGGTACATGGGTACAAGCTTATCAAACTCACCGAATGTATTCATTGTGCCTTATAAAATAATATTTGAATGTTTATTTATCTTGTACATAATAGCATTCTCTTTACAATACCGTTTGGGGAAGGAACAGATACAAAATTAATTTCCAATACTAATTGAATCAAAACTATCCATATGGTATTGAAGGGGATTGATTACATCTAATGCTACAGTATACTTTTATTTAAAAAAAAAGCTATCTGTAGAAGGTACAGGAAAGAGGGATAAGAGCAAATAAAAGAGGAAAAAACAATATAGCTTTTACTGTGAAAAGAAGAACACAGATTATGCAATGGACAAAGATATAATGGCAGTCTCTTAAATAAATTTTTTTTCACATAATCCCTTGACCTAGGTATCATTATATCAAAACTCATCAGGAGGAAGTGTGAAACACGCAACATAACTTCCTAAAAGTTATATCTTGTGAATGTTGTCAGTTTGTTATTATTTGCTCTCATTTTTTGACATTTTCAACATGTATTAATTGTATGGAAAGCATATACCTCAAAAAAGTGAAAAGAGGTTCACCTTAAAGACCTATATTTAAGTAAATATTTCGGGTGTTTGGGAAAAACATCAGTTTTACACATAAGGAAAATTTTATAAATTTTAAAATAAAAGTAATATGTTTTTATCTATTTTTTATTTAAACACTTTGTTAAAGAAAAAGGAAAATTAAACTACTAAGAGTAAATTTGATGAAGAAAGCCCATCTAGGGAAAGAGGACAAATGTGGGAAGAATCCAATGCACAAAGGTGACATCTTTCCCTAGGTGGGCTTTCTTCATCAAATTTACTCTTAATAGTTTACCTTTTTCTTTAGTTTAACAATGTCCTTTATTATAAAATTATTTAGCCATTGGGCCATCTTATTTTTAAACAATGCTACTTTGTTGTCATTCAAGTTATTACTTTTTTTTTAAATATAAATAGATATAACACAGACTGTGTGCATGCTTTGTACAGAGTAAAAAGAGTTTTTGAATATTTGATATGTATATAGATTTTGTTGTTGGTTGTATGTAACGTGTATGTGAGCTGCTAACTATGTGAATGCACATCATGTGATGAAAACTGTAATTTATAACGCTGCTATGTCGACAGGTTGTATTAACAGTACCCATTTTTATGTAATTATACTGATTGTGTTCTGTTTTTCAATAGTTCTTTTTAGCTTAAGTTTGAGTTCTAATTTAAGGGGGAAGATACACAAAGGACAAATACAAGAATGCTCACATTTGCCGGTTGAAGGATTCATAACCACCACCATGTTATGATGTAAAAATAAAACCTTAGATCAGTTTCCTGGACTTGTGTTTGTTTAAATAACTATCACAGACTTTTTGTCTTTGTGAACTACTATAATTTTACTAGCTTGAGTTTACCCTCAATTTTTTTGTACTAAAATCCCATTTGTTTCTTTCAAATATTCTGTAACATCCTCTGTAGGTTCAATTTAAAACTAAAGTAGAGTCTCTTTATTCAAGGTGTATGGAACTGAGACTACCTCGGATTCTAAGAACTCGAACTATAAACTATAACATGAGAAAAATTAACAGAGAAGAACCCGCTTCGATGGACGCATGTCCTAACGCGATACTTTCACACTAGAGCAGACTGCCAAATACAAGGATATCGGGGTCAGATGTACCAAGGGTGTTTTTTCCTAAATTGTTTTTGACTCTCCTTCCACGCAAATACAGGTACACTTCTTCTAAATTCAATCTTCCTAATCCCTAACACATACTGTAGTGTAATTAATACAAAAGCATATAACTTTAACGGGTAGTAAGATGTGGTGCTAAGAAAAAACAACAGAGAAGGGTGAGTTAAAAAACTTATAAAACAGCAACTATGCAATGACTGTAGAAGAGAAATAGACTTGGTATATAAATCATACACATTCACCCTGGATGGCAATATGTCAACATTATTGGAGTTGTAACATACCTCTCTACATGTCACAATATGCAACTATATTTCAAACATTTTGTTTCTCTCTCGATTAGCTCAGATTTTACAGGACCTCGAGCTTTGAGACTCTACTACATGCTTGTATTTTAGGAAAGAAAAAGCATTGCTTATTTCTTCAGTTATATTCTGTGAATGTACCCAACTTGTTCCTAATTTATCTCATGGTTTGAAGACATTTTACACCTGTATTCATTTTGGGTAAAAATATAAACATGGAATTATTTTTTAAAAATGTTGCCTGACAATTTTGTAAATAACAGTTTATGTAGCTCATTATTTACAACTCCTATTTCATGTCCATTTTGAGATTTACAGCTGACCATAAAATCATATCCAATGTAAGTAGAAGTCATTTTGGTTTTATTGATCAGTTAATTTGTAAAGAGTGTTGTTTGTGTGCTCTTAAAATATAAACTATTTTAAGATTATTACTTGCTTTTACCGCTTATTTGTATGTAATGAGTTAATGAATGAGTTCTTGTGTTTGTATGAAAGATTTTTTTCTTCCATCTTATCGATTTTATCTTTGTTTTATATTAGAACAATTTTCGTGCAAGTCATATGTTTGAAATTACAATAACTATATTAAATTTTTGTTAATTTTGTTTTAATCCCTTTCCATGTCTTAACCCTTCCAAGTAAAAAGGAATAAAGGAGCCTATTATCTGGAATAAATATAAATATTTAATCCAATTGAAAGTTGTATTCAAATACAGATTTATCTGTAACCAAAGTTTATTTCCATCTTCATGTATGTATCACCAACTCTGTACAATTTATTCTTGAATTCACATGTCTTATCACATACCTAAAACTATGATTGAAAAATGACCATTAGCACAAAATGATTCCTAGATAACTGTCCTAGGTATGATACCTGTGTTCAGGTTTCATTAATCAACAGATTTTAATCAAACTTAATATAAATAGTGGAAGATGGAGGCATTTTACTAAATGGACCTGGCCACAGGCTGGAAACAATTCATGATGAGGATGATGATGATGATAAGGTATTCAGCTAAAAAAAAAAGAAAAAACTATAAATGCTGCTAGTCAAGTGGACTTTGTTTTGAAAGTTTTAAAATTCCATTTTCCCATTTTGCTCACAGTATGAAAGTCATATTACTAAATAACTTTTCAAGGTTAAACAGTAAAGATCACCATTGTGTCTATTAAAATTAATTTTGAAATAACTTGATGGTGTACTCAAAAGTACAAAACACACTACATGTTATCACACTATGGCTTAAAGGTAGTGTTTGGAATTAGTGCAACTCTTTTTTAGATGAATACCATTGACATAACTCCTAACATCTCGAGAAGGAAACTAATTAATCAAGGAACACTTTGATGGGTGTGATAAACAAGAAAACCAATTTGAAAGGGGCTGGCTGGGGCCTTTCTTTGTTTCTATTAATGCTTGTTTGGCTAACCCCGTTATTCTGGTTAGTAACTTTCTCCTAATTTAAGTTTTAACTCTTATCTCCTTTACCTATGACCCGCCCTTCTGTTTATAACATGTACATCTATTGCAAGAGGAAGTTGAAAGATGTCTACTCATAAATCACAATTTTCACAGGAAGAATCTTATCTGATATACTTTCACACAACAATTTTTTTCCTTCAAAAATACCACTAAAGATTTTTTTGTGGCAACATATATAGGGATGTGGTATAGAAAGAAAAGTATCGATATTATGCTCATTGAAAGTATCAGTATCGAAATTTTAATCTGGAATTTTTTTTTTATCAGGTAACAATAATAATTTCAACTTTTGCATCATAATTGTATTTTCATATTTATTTAAACATTGAAAATTTTAATGATTCAACCATATTATAGTATATGTAGATCTACTGCATCTATGTTATGTTTTGAACTTGGAAGATATGATAGATAGTATTTTATAATGGATATATTATTATTGTTAGCACCGCGTTTTACTACCCGTTCGGGTTATACGCACTTACGCTAATGTGTAATGGTAGGGTGATTGTAAGATAAAATGGAGGACCTACAGTTTAACGTGGCATCCGAACCACGGTGGAGGCCTGGCATTCCACACATTCACAAGTTGTGATTAATACACGTCCTGTCAGAGGCGAAGGAAGGGTTTGGTAATCATGGATATTATAAAAGATTTTACCATACCAGCTTTCAAAATGTCTTTGGAAATGTAACTGATGGAAATTTATTTAATAGTGAAATATGATTAATAATATATATTATTTGTGTATAACCTGAACGAATAGTAAGACGCGGTGCTAATAATAATAATAATAATATATATTATTTCAATCTTTTTTGTACCCTTTTATAACCATTAAAGTTGGTGAATTTTCCTTGCTTGGTCTGTGAACCATAACACAAAGAACGGCCTTCTCTCATCATATTGAGAATATTAGTAAATCATTGTTGAACATACGAAAAGTGATATACTTACTTTATCCTGAGTCTCTAAATTTTACAACCATTGTAAATTTGAAAATTAACTCTTAAGTATCCTGCAGTTTGAGTGAATTAAGTTATTATTTTGCTTTGTTTATCATGCTATACAAATATGATAATATAAAGTTATAGCAATTTGACCTACTTTTCCGGGTGATTCTTCAAATGCTTCCTGAGGTTATAAGTATTCCCACTGGTTTTTAATACTTTAAAACAAATTTACCAGGATGGTTTTTCACTATTTAACTTCTTAAAAAACTTCCATAATTTACTAATGGGAGGTGCCATGTCATTTGTATCTTATCAAGAAAGATTCATAACTATTGACAAACAATAAAAGCAGCCCTGCCCTGCTTCATCTGCTCAAACAACACACACAAACTTTTCTGCTTTATTTGCTTAGGAAATCCTTGAGTCAACTGAGCTCATTGATAAAGGAAAGAGTTGTAGACTAGTCACCACAACACACTTCCTGTCATTTGGCCAGGGTGTATGGATAAACAAAGATGAAAGAACAGCTATGCATTATTAGAAGCTAACAGAAATTGAATTCTAGGGTTGCTTTTTGCTTGTCATACAGACAATGAGTGGCGATTGAGAAATATTGTCATTTGTTTTTTATCCACAGTCCACTCTAGTAAACTTAAATAACAGCATGTGTAATGATATAAGTAAAAGTATCGAGTAAAAAAAATACCAAAGGGAAAATATTGATAATAGTAAAGTATCAAGATACTTTTTTCACATCCCTAAGCACACTTGAGAATAAAGTCATCACAGTTGAATATCAAGTGTGAATCAGTCATCCAGGGTTGTATATATAGTCTAGATCAGAAATTCTTAACAGGGGGGGCCTATAAAAAATAACTAAAATGTTATTTGCTTATTACTGAAGTCAATTATTTTAAATTTTACATTTTGAAAGAAAGAATTACATGATCATAAGAATGTAAGTACAGTAGACTTTTTATTTTCCAGGGTAGGTAATAGAAGGGAGGGGAGGCGTTATTAATATAAATCATGGATAGTACCATTAATAATCCGCATCCGTTTACCATCACCATTAAAAATTTGCTGCCCTTTGTTTCTACTCATTTATGTAAAAAAGGATTTTCACACGATGATAAATATTAAAACGAAGCAGCGAAATCAACTCCGAATCGACTCCTGCCTGCAAATGGCAATAAGTAATACAATTGAAACCAAAATAGACCAATTAGTGTAACGTGTTCAATAGCAGAGAGAGGTCCCATTAAATACATTTAAGTAAGTTAATTTTTTTTATTGGTTTGTTACTATAATCAGTAAATAAAGCCGCTATTTTAGCTGATTAATATGTTAGTAAAACTAGGGGGTTGCAAAAATATTTTAGGCTATTTAGGGGGCCACAGTTAATAACTAGTCTAGATTCCAAAGACAGCCAATCCCCGATTCAACCTGAACTGCCTGTTATTTGAATACTGGGAGATTGATTGACTTTCATTAAAATATAAATATGGCACTAAGATCATGTCTAGTTATTATATTTCTGAGTAACACAGTTTTTTTAATGGTGACTTCATAAAGCACCCATCCTGGAGTTCTAGAATTACAAATGCTCACAGGTAATTGTGTAGCTTTGACGGCCATGCTATGATTAGAAAAATTATCATAATTTGAAACCACCAAAGTGATCATTTTAAATTGCAAGATTTTGTATCTGCATTTAAGTGTTATATAAATTAGAACGTTCAGCAACAGGGTTAATAGCTATTAACAACCTTCTGAACTGTATTAATCACAACTTGGGAATGTTAGGAATGCCAGGCATCCACTGTGGTTCGGATTCCACGTTAAACTGTAGGTCCCGCATTTCATCTCAAAATCACCCTACCATTACACATTAGCGTAAAATTTATTTACAATTTGTAAATCATGGTCACACCTATATTTATTTATTAATATCTCACTTAAATGAGTAACAAAAATTAACACATTATCAGAATGCTCACTTTATTTAATGAAAATACACAGTTGAATACCCTTAATGAAATAACTCTCTACGAACAATAACTGTGTTATGTTATGTATAATGTCCTTAGATATAAAATATTACCTCTTGTAATTTCATACTCTCCACGTACATCAATCATGAAAGGCTTTAGCTAACATTTCACTCAGATGATTATGTAAATAAAAATATATTATTAAACCTACCTCTTGGTGTGTTCTGTTCTCTTAATACCGGTAACAGATTTATCCGGTTTCTGAGACACCAAAACTAAATAGTACTGACAGTGCCATCTGTGAAACAATACTATATACAGAATAGTTACAATAGATGACGACGGACGAACGACCCTGCCTAGTTTGTGATTCTGTCTCAGAAACGGGACAAATCTGCTAAGAAGTATTAGGAAAGTAAAACAGACCAAGAGGTATCGCTAAACGTGTATGCCTATATAGCAAATATAATATTAATATTATTAGAACCGCGTCTTACAACCCGTTCGGTTTATACGCAATCAAAGATATTGTCTCTCATATATTTATTTCCATAAAAGCTTCAGAAATCAAATATTTTATTCATCTTTAATAAAAATAAAAGTACCTAATACAAAGTATGTTTCGGTTTTTATTTATTATACTTTTAAACTTACGTTGTTTACTTAAATTTTGGCTTTGTAATTCAAATCTCAACTACAGTAAAATTATACTCACAAAACGGCTTGTTAGATAGCAATACCAAATTTGTTTTCTCTATTATTAGCACAATAACTATACTCTACAAATTAATAACTTGGTTCTACCATTTGAAATACAACCACACGTTTTATATGTTTTATTGACGAACTAATACCTCAAATCGATTTTTTCGTCTAGCTAAACTAATCGAACTAGTTGAGTTCCTTGATGAGTTAATTCAAATTGTAATAACTGCGTAAATTAATTCTACCACAGGCTCGAATTTGGTTGTATTGTTTTGGAAGATATTTCAGAACATTAATTGTTTTTAAATTTGAAAACTTTATGTAGGTACATTTTATACTAATTAATCAGTAATAACACTAAGTATAGTTTTATCCAGGGTAGAACGTTGGTGTGTTGAGCAGAAGGTCCTGGGTTTGAGGCTCCGCGACTCAAGACTGCCACTCCCATCGGCACAATACCGAAAAAGGTATTCAAAAACCTTTTAATCACGGTCTTTTTCCTAAAATTTACTATCCTGGTAAAAACTTTACCTTCATCATCCATGCTCATGATCACTGGTTCGTTGTGATTCCGACGATACCCAACCATAACTTCAATGGAAGATTTTGGTTCGAATTCAGGCCGAGACCGAAAGTTTGTATTTATTGAGTACGAAAGCGGGAGAAAGGATAGTGGAGTCCGTTTGACTTGGAATAAGCGTATTCCTGACCACCAAAAGTCTATCTTATATTAAGCACCTATAAAAATAGTTCATTGATAAAAATTGTATCTATTATTATTTATTTTCCGTGCCTTTTCTTTAAGGGTATTTACGACACGCAAGTAAGTTAGCGTATTCACTCAAGATATTAATCTATATGTTTAATAAGTGAGTTTACAATAAGAAGAGTAGTTAATAGCAAACTCTCAGTCACTAGCCCTGGGCTTAAGAAGAGTAGCTAATAGGAAACGCTTAAGCATTAGCCTTGGGCTTAAGAAGAGTAGCTAATAGGTAACTCTCAAGCATTAGCCTTGGGCTTAAGAAGAGTAGCTATAGGAAACTCTCAAGCATTAGCCTTGGGCTTAAGAAGAGTAGTTATAGGAAACTCTCAAGCATTAGACTTGGTCTTAAGAAGAGTAGCTATAGGAAACTCTTAAGCATTAGCCATCGGGTTAAGAAGAGTAGCTAATAGGTAACTCTCAAGCATTAGCCTTGGGCTTAAGAAGAGTAGTTATAGGAAACTCTCAAGCATTAGCCTTGGTCTTAAGAAGAGTAGTTATAGGAAACTCTCAAGCATTAGCCTTGGGCTTAAGAAGGGTAGTTATAGGAAACTCTCAAGCATTAAGGTGGGATTACCTCGGCGCTTCTCACGTCTCCCGTCTGCGACCGGACTGGTTTCCATAGTTTGTTATGTGGCCAGTTCATTCGAGGCAACTTGGACTGGCGACCATGGTGTGCGTCCAGCGTCTCTATATTGCGTCTGCGTCTACACTGCACCAGCGAGCAAACTTGTGTTTTAGTCGCGGTGTATTTAGTTTTGTGTTTAATTGATTTGGTTTTGAAACTTGTCCATGCTTTCTTCATAGAAGAGAACTAAAATTTAATGAAAGAGGTGGCAAAGCACTCCTCAATTTTTGACATATCTTTGCCAGTGTATTGGGACCAACATGATACGGACAACACGATAAAATTACCCACGACTGGCAACCAACGATAGGCATCTAGGGAAACACTATGTCCCGCGTCTGCGACTCACCATCCGACGTCTGCGGTCGCAGACGCCAGCTACGCCGAGGGAATCCTACCTTTACTCGTGGGATTAATAAGAATAGCTAATAAATACTTTCAAGTATTAGCCTTGGGCATAAAAGAGTAACTAAAGCATTTGCTTTGGGAAATTATGTAAACACAACTCGAAGCTTGCTGCGAAACTGCACTCTGTCACTGATATAACTATGCAGGTTGTATTTATATTTTATTATAACTTATCACGCCTGATTAGGGAATTCACCCACAGCTTATCCACCCGAGATTTGAACCTTGACCTCCCTGTCACTATAGATCCAGTCTATCGTGAAACTGACGTCTTAGATTGTGAGACGAGCTGTTCGATAGATTCAATGGTCTATCCTGTTTTACATTACCATAAGTCTAATACATCTCAGAGCAAACGGACTATACGAATACAATTTAAAGCTAGTAGGACCAAAACATACACTGCAACTCGCAATACTTTTACCTTTAGTGACGTGTTTGCCAGATAAAGAGAGTGCTATTGGTTCAGCCAAGCACGGGAGGAGGGGCTTTGCGTGCGCTGTCTAGTAGTAGTAAATAATAATAATAATAATAATAATAATAATATTTAGCACCGCGTCTTACTACCCGTTCGGGTTATACGCTTTAAGTACTAATTACTCTAATGGATTAGAAATTTGAAAGGTTGAAATAGAGGAAGTAAACCCGCATTTGCGTGGAGGGAGAGTGGAAAACCATTTAGGAAAAAATCACCCCCAGTTCACCCGACCGAGATTCGAACCTCGATCTCCCCGTCCTCAGCAGTAGGGCTCAACACGACTAGCGCGTTAGCCAACTACGCCACCGAGGCGGGTAACGTCATAGCTACGGAGCAAATGTTGGCGGCACACGGCGCAAGGGTGGGCATGAGGGGTCTAGGAGCAATATTCATATTGTACATTTACTGTGAATAATATATATTTGTTCTCACTCTTAAGTTCAAGAGAGGATATATTTCTGTAGCGGGAAATGGAATGGTGATCGATTTTTGTCAAGTAGTTGTCAAGGAGAACAGGTAAGTGGGAGGGGAATTACCGGTGTATTCCATAGCTTTACTCCGCTTTGCTGGGGATCTTGAAGTGGATAAGGATGTCCGCAGAGAAACTTCAGTAAGTCATGAAGTCATAATGACCCAAACGTGTTTCGGAAATCACAAGATAATAATAATAATAATAGTTAGTACCACGTCTTACTACCCGTTCGGCTTATATGCTTAAGTATTAATTACTCTAATGGATTAGGAATTGGGAAGGTTGAATATAGAGCAAGTTAACCCACATTAGTATGGAGGGAGAGTGGAAAACCTTTTGGAAAAACCACTCCCAGTACACCCGAATGAGATTCAAACCTCGAGCTCCCCGTCCTCGGAATTATAGCTCAATACGAAACCAGTGCGTTAGCTAACTACGCCCCCAGAGATCACAAGTTAACGTGTAATCCACTTGTGTGATTATCCAAGATGGAATGGAACTTACCAGGAGTTAGCTCCCTCACACGAATTAATTTTTATATCAATTTTTATTGTATTTTAAACGAGTTGACAAGGTTAGATTTTTTAAAACCATATAATATATATGCATATATATAGTTAGTTTTATATTATATTTAGGTGACCTGGTGGTCTAGGGGTCAGGTGTCAGACCTCTATGCTAGCGTCCGGGGTTCAATCCTCGGTCCCGGCAAAGATTTAGCTGATTACCAAACCCTTCCTTCACCTCTGACAATACATCTTGTGAATGTGAGGAATGCCAGGCCTCCACCGTGGTTCAGATTCCACGTTAAACTGCAGGTCCTTCATTTCAGCTCACAATCATCCTACCATTACACATTAGCGTAAGTGCGTACAAACCGAACGGGTAGTAAGACTCGGTGCCAATAATAATATATTATATTTTCATATTTTTTCCGTGCGGATGATTTTCTATTTATAAAATTAAAATGTATCCATATTTTATTATTTGGGTTTGATAGATTAAGCTGTCATTAGCTGCTGAATTAGTAGTAACAGATAATAAAATCATATTCTGAAAATTGAAAAATGACACCTGGACACGGGAATCGAACCCGGGACCTTCGGCTTAGTACGCCACTGCTCTTACCACTGAGCTATCCAGGATTCGTCCCGTGCCCATGGTCATTCTTCACTCATAGTTTAAGGCAGAGTCT
>CABFVX010002251.1:32500-35683 GCA_902151425.1 Timema shepardi | reverse complement strand
ATCTCAGACTCTGCCTTAAACTATGAGTGAAGAATGACCATGGGCACGGGACGAATCCTGGATAGCTCAGTGGTAAGAGCAGTGGCGTACTAAGCCGAAAGTCCCGGGTTCGATTCCCGTGTCCAGGTGTCATTTTTCAATTTTCAGAATATGATATCTATAAGGTGAATTCCTCACTAAAATGCATCAACAATAGTTTCGGCTATTGGTTTCATTAAGATAATAAAATGTTAACCTTTCCTGCCATTAAAAAAATTGAATCAAATGCGGATGTGAAAAAACACGAAACTGTTATAAAATCCCGTAAGTTAATATAATTATTTAAATATAACTGCTGTACATTGTATACTAAAATATACCTATAAAGTTGGTATCACTCAATAAGGTGTAATGGCAGGTATGCGAAAAAAGGCCAGTGTTTTTGCAGTCTTTATTGATTTTTTTTTGCAAAAATAAATAAAATGTTGCTTCAGTACAAACATATAATTTAATTTTCTTCACATAGTGATATCAACATTTGTTGAATATCTATCATGAGCATGGCAGAATTATCTAACAAACTTCTTAAATGAAGATAAAAAGTTGTCATTACATTCCAGGACACTCTTGAAATATATTTAAAAAATGTTGAGGTCACTATGTGAAGAAAATTAAATTCTATGTTTGTACTGAAGCAATATTTTATATTTTATTTTGTCCAACAAATTATTTTTACATAAAAACTACAAAAATACTGTTTTTTTTTCCTCGCGTACCCTTCCATTCCATCTTAAAGCACAAAATAGGAAAATAAAAAAAAGTTTGGTGAGGGGTATATAGATTTAATTTTTTGATAATAAATGAAAAAATAATGTTAAAATTAAAGTTATAGCTAGCTGCATTTCAAATGCACTCTATTCCTTAGAAAGCAGTCAAATTATATGCGAAGTGCAACAAACTTTAATATAAATATTATTTCATCTTTTCATTTATTTCAATGTATTAAATCTCATTCTCTCGTATCCAAATAATAAAAGTAATTATATATTTATAAAAATGGTTGTGATCAACTATAAGGAATATTGTCTGAACAAGTTTATTAACAACTATAACATCAATAACTTAACACACACATTAAAAAATGCAGATAAAATATTTTATTTTTATTTTGAAAACTTGTAATAACTATACATAGTATTTCTATACAATGTGGAATGTTTATGTAAACACCATATTTTAAACTGTTACAAGGAGACTTAAAATATTGGTTCCAATAAAATAATTTTACTTTTTATTTTGAGAAAAAACTTAGGACAAGGTTATTAATGGTTTCAAAATCTGAGGAATAGTTTAAAGAAGGTAAATGAGAGGAAATATAAGGGCCTTCTTTTAAGAAGGCTGAAAATAAACACGTGTAAAATAAACATTCATATTAAACGCCGACCTCGTAGTTGAGTCAAGCACAGTATCCGTGCTGCCCACTATACCAGCCAAGTTTCTCTTACTAAAACGAGGAATAGTTTAACAAAAAAACAATGAGCAGTATTTTTGTGCATCTTTTTTTTCAGTTTTTTTTCAGTTCTAGCTTACGTTGACTAAATCACTCAGTGACCGATTCGGATAGCAGACAGAAAGATACGTCAACTATTGAACGTTATAATCAATAGTTTACACTTTTATAAACACAGAATTTGTAGAAGTATGATATTAGGAAATACATAGTAGCATTTCTAACATATAGGAACGTTCAACACGCCTTGAAAATAAACTGTCCTAATCTTCTCGATACAATTCTCACAAAATCCCCCCTCCCCCGTTTTCCCGGCAGAGCGGGCGTGGGAGTATGTATACTCCTGACTCAACACTAAGGCCTGAGTTCAATCCAGAAAAGGTGTATCATTGGTGTCTTTTCTATCTTATTCATGGTTCTCGATCCCCTCTCCAGGCGAATATGGATGAATTTTCTTAAAATTCGCATACCTAGTTCAATTTTATGTTAACAATAGCGTGCTTGAAAAATAGGTCATTTAAGCTTTTTTTGTGATAGCATCGATCTTTTTTATTCTTTCTTTTAATGGCTATCAAGAGAATCAACCTTGGGGACTAAATTATATGGAAGGAATGTAATTAAATGCGCCAGCATTCACCCAAAGAGATGATGAGAATCTCCAATGAAGAAGGAAACCCTCTCTTTCATTACGAGTCAGAGCCAGGTGTGCTAACCGTGAGGCCAAAGCTGGCGGTTCAGGTATCTTACTTTACAGAAAATGTCTTATTGATGAAAGATGACAAAGCTCTAACTTTATCTTGTCAATGACCGCCATCTCTATATAGGCCTAGTGGGCAAGGGATTTTATATTGTATATTTGATTACAAACGTTAAATAAATGAGAGAGTTTCTCAATAAACTTTGTGTTAAATGACATTTTAAACATTATAATACAATATATATATTGAAAATAAATAACACGTGTAAATTTTCTTAAGTTTTTTTTCTAATCATGGCTCAGAACCATTTTACTATCATCATTTTGAAATGTTGTCAGAATACTCTGTATAAATTCAAAAGTTGTCACAAAATAGAGAACTGTGTTATTCTTATCATATAAGTCACACTTCAAACCATTCACATCCCGGCAACTAACCTACTAATCTTACACTTATTGGGCAAATTTTATTGCTATTAGATGTCTTGAAGTTTTTGAAAAAAATAGGTGGTAAATTTAGTCTTAATGAACTACTTTCTCACTTGTTTTCATTTTAAATTTGATTATAAATATTCACTAAATATATGATAACGTAAACAAAGTTTCATGAATCTTAAAATTAATTTTATATAAATATAATAAAAAATATAAGTACATGGAAATATGGAGTTTTCCACAGGTTTGTCTTTTTTATGTTTGAATAAAACCAACTTTAAAAAAGTAAATTGTGCTTATTAATTATAAAATGCATGCCTTTTATTTCGTTGAAGATATAATAGAGTCAGGAGATTGACCAGTATAGTTGGTTCATGTTAGCTTTGAGTTTTTCCAACGCTTGGAAAGGTACTAAACAAACGAAGTCAAATTTTAATAGGGTCACAGCAGAACATTTAAAGATGATTGAAGATGGTTTGGGTGGCTTTGAAGTTTCAGAGATGCAATTTCCATAAGAAATACCTCAGTGCGAAGATACGACTACCTGCAGGTTAAATTTGAA
>CABFVX010002251.1:0-27500 GCA_902151425.1 Timema shepardi | reverse complement strand
TAAAGCTTTGGTGGTAAACTAAACAAAGATGTGACAGAGGGAAATAAAGGCATATGATTATAAAAGGACGTGTCATCACGTACAAATCTGTGTAAATTTGTTTATCAGACTTACTACCATGAAAACATAATTTATTGATTAATAACATTCAAGGGTACATCGTGTAGCTCCTGAAATCCTTCACGTACACTTAGGAGTACGCGTACCACAGTTTGGATAACGATATTTATAATATTAGGTAATCGATTCTTATCTTCCTCTTGGCAGGTTCGAACACACTACTCTAAATGAAAAGGAAAATATTTGAGAAATATATCTACAAAACGCTATATAACTAACTAAACACAAGCATTCTTTGCCTGTGGGAATAAATAATACAGATAAATTGTATGCCCCACATGGGTACTTATAGTTGGTTATATACATATCAAGAGGATTAGATGGCCTCAGTGACCAGCAAATGTTGAGGAATAAACGAAGAACATACCTTTTAAATGCAATTTGGTGCTTTCGTGATTTTGAGTTTAAAAAATAGTGTGACAGGCTATCATTGACAGACGTCATATTTATATAGTTTTAAAATAAATTCGTAGATTAATTGTTTCTGAGTTAGAATTTTGTTAAAATACACAATATAATACTCTGATCCTCTAAAATACAATCAATTAAAATCAATCACCTCAATTCGCCAATTCACTATTGAATATACCATATTTAATTTCATATTGACGACCACATTTTAAAAACTACAACTATTGCCGATATAATATCAGAATAAAATCTTGGTGATGGTGTGCTTGTTTAAAATTTTAACCTCTACAAAATTATTTCCCATCACTCTCTAGATAATTTTTATTGTCATTATTGTTTCATTTGAGTGGAAAAAGGAAAATTGCATATACTATATTGTAAAACATCATTTGATATTTAATTAGTTAAATTAACACACGAAATATTCTTCTGTAAGTAACATCACTTCTATCAACACTGAAATTAAACTTGAGAGATTATATATTTTAAATTGTGAGCCCGTTTCATTTGTGGCTACACGTGATTTGGTGTTAATTTTTTGGATTTCATCACAGCAATTATTTATGACATTTATTTTTTACTTTGACTACACTAGTGGTCAAATATTGCCACTACAAACTCTCATGAAAAATGCGAAATTTTAATGATAGGAGAGAAGATGGGCTAATAGCACCATTTCTAGTATTTTCCCTATCTAATATGTGTATTTGTGTGTGTTTACTTCTTTCGATTACTTTTGAAATGATCGATGGATTTAGACAAACTTGTAACATACATCATATGACCCATTATGATTCATTATAGCTTGAGTTTTTCTTTTTCTTATATCAGTGCCATTTAAAAAAAGTTGAAGATGCTAAGAACCAAAGTGTAG
Source organism: Timema shepardi (assembly GCA_902151425.1). Classification (NCBI taxonomy): domain Eukaryota; kingdom Metazoa; phylum Arthropoda; class Insecta; order Phasmatodea; family Timematidae; genus Timema; species Timema shepardi. The sequence goes on along the minus strand of CABFVX010002251.1, from coordinate 26,095 downwards.
AACGTTTTAAATGGATGGTATTTTCTTAAGATATTCTGATGGTTTGATTATATTAATTCAGATAAATGACATCCGAACAGTGATTTTATTTATAGAAGAGAATTAGGATAATTGAGAAGGTAGAACGGTTGGTACTTAATCCGGAAGACCAAGCTTCAAATATCTCTTTCTCTGGATGTTACTTATCTCAATTAATATAACGTTAGGGTAACCTCATAAAAGCTTGAATAATTGGTGTCATGACTTAAAATTACAAACACACTGGTATAAATTATTTAAAATATATTAAAATTTGTCCAAAATTATCGAAGCATATGTAGGTACTAGTCTATAAAATTTGGTATGCGTACTCTATGAAGATATGATTAAATTAAGATAATATTAAATTAATCTTTTGTTCCTCTGGCACAAGTTAATCGACCAAAAGAAGTAAAAAACTTAGAAATGATTAAATAGTAATATTTTTTCTCATAAAATATCACAAGTTGATTTATTATCAAAAGTATAAAAGAGTTGTCAAAATATCTAAATAAAAGTTTGACATTATAATTAAGATAATCCGTAAAAAACCCCAATTAGGTTAAAACTTTTAAGAATATAATTAATTTCATCTGAATTTGACAAAATTTGTTAATCACATAGTCCTCTTTTGGTGGCCCATTGATATATGGATGTTTCACTTGCATGTTCAAATGATTATACAATGACTATTTAGGTTGGTGGTAAAGGTGACATAGCTACATCAAAATTGCCATCCTACCAGTAAAATATCACACTATAAAACCAATGGTTGAGATTTGAGTACAAATCAGGTAAATATTTTTGGTTATAATTTTCAACCGATTTTGGCCAAATATTACACACCTAAATTATCTAACGCTATATTACCATAAAATAATCTTACCTAACTTATCTTATATTTAACCAAACTAATCTAAATGATTTATATTTTGAAGATGATTTACCAATTGTAAATATATTAAGTCACAGTGATAGTTAAACAATACGAAAAAAGCTCTCTAAAGTTCGCATCCGCCATACTACTTGTTATTAAAGGGCTTCCTTTTTGGTCAAGTCGAAATGCAAACCTCCATACACATATATTTTAAAATATAATCCAATACAACTAGAAGGGTAACTATTATTAAATATGTTTCGAAAATATCTACAAATTTTGAAAAATTAAATTCATTATTCTTCATGAAATACACTATTCTACTTAAAACTCCCTTTCCAAAATTTTTCTCTATCATTAAACATAGTAAAAACATTGATTTTGTCCAAATCATGTTTTTTTATCAAGTAAAAAAGTAAAAACAAACATTACGATCGTAGTGTTGCTCGTTTTGAGATGTACATCAAGTGCACTAACGAATATCTTGAAGATTATGTCCATCATAGAATAAATGCTACCCTAAATTAACTCTTGACTGCCTTACCTATCACCACGGCTGATCAGTAGGTATTTTCAATTTGAGATATGAATATTTCAATCATGGGTTGCTAAACTTGGGTGTGAGTGGCGTGTAATAATCTTATGATGAACATTGAATGCGAACATTGGCCTTAACAATGCCTAGAATTTACAGCTAAAAATTATAAAGGATCAATTCAGATTCGCGGTGAATTCAAAAGCAGTTACATTCCAACCAATAATATATATTCGGTGTTTTATCGCAGAAATCCATTCTATAATAACTTATGTGGCTTCATCAAGAATCCATAGTGATTTACTAATCTTAACTTCACAAGATGTCCCTTTGAATTGAAGTAAATGCAGTATAGTGAATTCTTCACGAATAACCTGTTCCAGGTACACCTTGATGGCATGATGTTCCTCTAAATAGAAATATTTATTTTCCATAAGATTCAGATCAAGATTAAAATTGTTGGCATGATGTTTCTCTGAATAAACGTATTAGCTTTCGAGGAGAATCAGATCCAGATTCACCTTGTTGGAATGATGGTCCCCTGAATAGAAGTATAAGCTCTCCAGAAGAATTAGATCCATGGCATGATGTTCCTCTGAACAGAGGTATGAGATCTCCTGAAGAATCAGATCCAGATTAATCTTGTTGACATGATGTTCCTCTGAACAGAGGTATGAGATCTCCTGAATAATCAGATCCAGATTCATCTTGTTGGCATGATGTTCCTCTGAACATAGGTATGAGATCTCCTGAAGAATCAGATCCAGATTCATCTTGTTGGCATGATGCCCCTCTGAACAGAGGTATGAGATATCCTGAAGAATCAGATCCAGATTCATCTTGTTGGCACGATGTTCCTCTGAACAGAGGTATGAGGTCTCCTGAAGAATCAGATCCAGATTCATCTTGTTGGCACGATGTTCCTCTGAACAGAGGTATGAGATCTCCTGAAGAATCAGATCCATATTCATCTTGTTGGCATTATGTTCCTCTGAACAGAGGTATGAGATCTCCTGAAGAATCAGATCCAGATTAATCTTGTTGACATGATGTTCCCCTGAACAGAGGTATGAGATCTCCTGAAGAATCAGATCCAGATTCATCTTGTTGGCATGATATTACTTTGAACAGAGGTATGAGATCTCCTGAAGAATCAGACCCAGATTCACCTTGTTGGCATGATGTTCCTCTGATTAGAAGTATGAGCTGTTTAGAATAGTATCTCCAAATTTTTCTAGATGGCGTGATGATACTTAAAACCGAAGTGTGATGAATTCTCTGCCAAGAATTGTATCCAAATATACCTTGGTAAGGCTGCCTCAGGGTGGATGATCTCGGATGAATCAATGAAGGATGGCATTGTGACCTCCTAGTAGTCGAATCAAAAGGCGACCTCACGATGAATGCTCTCAGACGAGTTAATGCAGAGCTATCACGGCGACCTCTTGGTAGTCGAAACAAGAGATTACCTCTCGATGGATACTCTCGGGCGAGTCAATGAAGATGTCACTGTGACCTCTTGGATTCCGAATCAAGAGGTGACCTTACGATGGATTTTATTGGGCGAGTCAATGCAGAACTATCACAGTGACCTCTTGATAGTCGAATCAAGAGGTGACACCTTGGGGGATGCACTTGGACGAGCCAATTTAGATATATCACGATGGCATCTCGATAGTCTAAGCAAGGAGTGACTTCTTAGTGTCTTTATCACAAGTAGTTTGGTCTACAAATGCAGCAGAAGGACCCCATGTTCTTGTAGAAAGAGCTACTGCGCCGTTTCTTGGTCCATTGCCCATGCACATCCTCGCCAGTCAGAGCTTGGTTCCTCTCTACACACAAAAAAACATATACAAATAGTATTACTAATTTTTCATATACGTATAGATAAAGTATCGCAATAATAATAATTTAAAAAGAGGAGAGTTTGGCTAGAATGATAAAAATAAATTCATTTCATGGTGAAATTTTGACCTCACTTGTGTGAAATTACTTGAACCTTTCAATAAATCCCTGTAAATAAGCCACCCTTATAATTTTTTGTGAGTACCAACATCAGTCAAAAAACTTTGTAAACTCCCTTCTAATTAAATACGTGCTTTCAATAGGCATAATAAGAATGATAAGAAGGTCCTTTAACTATAATTATAAGGGATCTTGGATCGATTTTGATGGCTATATTTACCATTTGTTTATGGGTACATAATGTTATTATACTGATATAAGTTATATCTAAGCGCTGGGATTGTGTGTTTAGTTTTAAGTGTGCTGTTATATATTATGTTAGTTTGTTGGTTTGATATTACTGTAATTTGTTAGTTTATAGAGTATGCTAAGCAGCCCAATGAATAAATTATAAGAATATAAGGTAGGGTAGTTAATGTACATTTTCTATACACAGGAACATTTCTTACAAACTAATCTAATTTGGAAGACACTGATAGCTGCATAGCCAGCCCTAGAGTTATAAAGCGTACTTTATAAGTATGGAGACATACCCACATTCAATATTACATGGTTTATGCACCTTTGTGTAGTATCGAACCACGTTTCTCAGGTATGTTGGCGGCCTTTTTAAACACTTAACCCCTTGTTCGATTTGTAAACAGTAGATGTGTATGTGTTAGAAATAAGCGAGCTGAAGAAAAATGCAAATGCTAAACACAAACAAATAATAATAATAATATAGAGCATCTTGCTAGCCATTAGGTTTATATGCTTATGTACTAATTATTACTCTAGTGAGATAGTGATGAGGAAGTTGAATTTAGAGGAAGTGTATCCGCATTTGGGTGTAGAGAGAGATTGGAAAACCATTTATGAAAATCCCCCTCAGTACATCCAGCCAGGATCGAATCACAATCTCCCCAGATGATCCAGTGATGTATGTTGGAACTGTGACTTTGTACCTGTGTTGTTCTCCTGTTGTGGCATATACTCCTGCATCTCTTGCACCATCCTGCTCACGTCCTGGGAGTCCTTGCTTATGCTGCACAGTTCCTCCTGATTGAAATCGGGAGTTATTTGCTTACACAACAGGATCTGACTGATAACGTTGCCGAAGTTGGACGGCCCGGGACGATTTTCTGAAAAACAAGAACATGCCAAAATGGAATCAGTTAACATAACTTAATTGTACAGAAGTTGAATATAATTGGTAGTTTCTGTCTATTACAACGTAATATTACTAGTTATTTTAGCAAGAGTCAGGCAAATGATAGAAAAATACAAAAGCATGCTTTTAAAAAATATCCCGGGTGGAGCAAAAATAGTAATTACTTGTTATATAACATGTTTCCCCGAAGTTGGTTAGTTTTCGGAAATTCTAACACGTCAAAATTACGAGTGTTCGTAAAGATATTTCAAGGGGAGGTCCAGATTGATATCCATCCAGATAATGGCTCTAGCTGAAAACGTTACCAAATTTGTAATAAATGGTTTGGTTTTCTTAAACAAGGATAAAATAATCTTAAGTACGGACAAATTACTATAACTATTTGAATAAATTAATTTAACGCAGAACTATCTGGCCCATGATTCATCATTAATTGAAATATTCTGTGAAGAAAGTACTTTGCCTTGTGATAGACCTTCAAGAACTAGTTGAATTAAAATAATATTCTTAGACGTCCCTTTCCTTCAACTATGACAAGACGTGTATTTATCATCACTTGTGAATGTGTGGAATTCCAGGCCTCCACCGTGGTTCGGATTCCACGCTAAACTGTAGGTCCTCCAATTCATCTCACAATCACCCTAACATTACACATTAGCGTAAGTGCTTATAGCCAGAACGGGTAGTAAGACGAGGTGCTAATAATAATGATCTTAGACGTCCCTATTTACATATCGCATAAAGTAAAAACTGAACATATAATTACAGTGGCCCATACTAGAGTTAGATATTTATAATTGTACTCTCATGCCTCTACGTCATCCCAAGCCTGTTTTTTGTACGCTCTAATCCAATGCATTTATTGTTGTGTTGCGCAAATTGACGACTCATACTCTAAGATTACATTCTATCACCATACCACAATTCGCGGTTTTAATGGAAAACATATTAACTCTCTAAATTTTAAAAGGATTTTCCACCAGTTGTGAGAATAATATGAACAAATGTTTAACATGATAACGTTTTGTAAAAGGTATGCTGGATTCATCATCAACATTTATTAGTCCAGAAATTTATATTTATGCTTGGTGGTTCTAACATTACAGAATAAATCATTTCAATAGCATTCCTGTTTCGATTAGATTTTTCCTCCATCTTACACGTTAGTTTAATTTATCTAAAGGACGTTGACACCAGAAACATCATCAAATGATTTACAATAAGTATTAGCAGCGATCCCAGTTGTATTTTCTAGCTCAAATTTCGAAAAAATCTCTAGTGATGGAATGAAAAAGAGTCACTTCAGGGTTCCTGATCTGCCATAGACCAGAAGACATGTTAATACTTCAAAATTATACTCAAGAACTTTAAGAAAATATTTTGAAAATATGCCAAATTTTCTTATGAAAAACTCTACCGGATAGTTTTTATATCTTGAAACTATTTAAATTGGGTCATAGCCCATATACTTTTCTTGTGCTTATAGTCAGTCAGTCACTCGTGTAGCTCTTAAGGATGTTCAAATCATTATCCTTAGATAAATAGTCACCGGTGGACAGACAGTGCATCCAGCAATTTTGTATTTATTCTCAATGCCTAAGTTAGGGGATTATTGGAGCTTTATACGATATGGAACAAGGAGTTTCATTGGTACATTCCCACCCAAATTTTGATGGATGGGTACATGATGTAATATTCATTACACCTAAAGCTCCAATTATATTTTAAAACAATTTAAATTACTTCAAAATAGAATAGTGTTAAACAATCTTACCATAAACTGTTTGAGGATTTCACCACGAGCCACAACAGGTAATATAATCCCTCCCTACCCACTCTATACAAAAAAATAAATGGCTATGGCTTTGGAATTACTCTATATCCTCATTGCATATTTATTTATCTCTGGATTAGAAAAGTGACTGTTTCAATGTGATGCGTATTCAGCCAGTAGTAAAGAGTATACAAGTTATACAGTAGCAGGTATATGAGTGTGTTAAGCCCCAATAATGAAGCTACCCATTACACGAATTGGGCCAATTTCTGTATATTTTTGTGGACTGAAATCTTCTATTGACCATTTCCTAAACTGGGCAAAAATTGCACATATTTTGACCATGTCATGAACTGGGTAAGGATTGGAGCTACTGGGCAGCACAAGTCCTGCACAATTCATGAAATGGACTATTTTTTTGTCCAATTCGTGAAATGGCCAAGAGGAGAGGTCATAAATTTCACGGAGTGGGCAGAAATTTTCCGGTTCATGAACTGAGCAAATTCACGAATGCGATGTAACATATACAAATGTTCCTCTCCACACGAATGTTCTGCACCTCACAATGGCATTACAAAAGCTACCTGTACCTGCTACTACACTCAAAATGCTGGCTAATCACAGTTTGATTACTTATTAAAACCTAATTAAATTTAATATAAAGGACACCTGAATACGAGAATTAATCCTGGGCCTACTTTGTCCTAGTGCACCAATGATCTACCGCTGGGATATCAAGGATTAATATAGTTCTTAGAGTCACTCCTAAATAATAGAAAGAGTATGCGATGGACGTGTAGATTGATCTTTTCTTATAGCGAACATTAAACCTCAGCCACCGGTGACTCTGGGTCAATGTTTACGCTGCCATTCGTACAGTATTTAATTGCGTTATATACAATAGTTGGAAATTAACATGTATATACGTACCAAAGTTAATTTACACCTATTGCAAACAAGATATGTTGACAGTCATGCTAGTTCTATAAATCATCATCATCATCATCATCATCATTGACTGCTTCTAGACCATGGTCAGTTTAGTAAAATGCCTCCATCTTCCTCTATCCTCCCAACATTATTCTCCTCTCAATTGCACAATTCTGTTATTTTCTCCTCCCATCTCTTTCCTGGCCTCCCTTGTAGGTCTTTTTTCCTGTATACTTAATTTCCATTATTTTCTTTGGCATTCTCTCCTTATCCATCCTCATTGCATGCCCATACCATCTCAGTCTTACTTCCTCTCCTATCTCATGTACTCACTGTACTCAGACTCTTTCTCAGATAGCTTCATTCCTAATCCTGTTTCTCCACGTGACAGTTAACATGCTGCTCAAAAACTTAATTTCCATCACAATCATTAAGGCCAATTCCAAGAAAATGTATATTTTTCTCTTTTTTATTTTAAGTAAGCAACTTTTAATTTGAGGGTTAACACTTTAATTTTTTTTTTAACTTCTTAGGAACTTTATGAAAACACTTGATACTAAGTTTTAGACAGAAGGCTAAAATGGTGTCGGTTGTAGGCCGAGTAACAGACCGACAGACCGATCGACAGAAAAACGGCATTACAAAAACAAATTTTTCTGATTCAGGGTTCATAAAACATCGATATCCATCAAATGTTAACAACTCTTCTATAAACATTCTATCCACAATTACAGAACCAGCACGAACACTTCCCGCCATTTTTATTTGTTCTAAAACCATGCGAGTAAAACAAGTAGGTCAACAGAACTCGGATCAGAGTCCACTATCACCGAGTTGACTCGTCCCGGAATACTCGCATCATGTCAACGCACCTTTAGGGTAGTTTTTGTTTTTTATATCCCAAAGCACGCGTCAACTTTTTACTTCATTGATTCTGCGAATTCTAACATTTTAATCAACATGAACCGTTGCTTCTCCTATCACGTAGAAAAAGAGACGATTACTATTACATCATTTATAATTGCTGAAGGATAGGGAAGGAAAANTCTTGATATAAATTAGTTTTATTTGTAAATTATTTCATGTATAAGATTAAAATAAGACCCGGGCTCTAATTTGATTTGAAAAAAATATATTTGTTAATAAGTGAGTATTTGTATTTTCTAAGTGTTGTGCTGGGTCAGTTATTAAATTTTTATATGAAATATGACTAGCTTTGTGTATGTAAAGAAGACTTATTTACATCACTTTTTTTGTATTTGTAAAATATTTCACATGATTTGATTTCAACAACATAATATCCATTGTAATATATATATATATATATATATATAAGTTTATTAAAAAGCAATCAAAAAGATATAGAATTACATATGAGATAACAGATTTAAATTCATTTAATTTACGATAACTGTATTCCGTTATCGAGGTAGAAAACATGCGGTTGGACGAATAGATATTAGCACTTGGCAGACAAGGAACTGACAGAATATAGAACATTTCGTTTAGTTTAATAACTCTAGAAATGGGGATATTCGCTCTAACTCGAACGAAGGAGAGTCTGCCACAACTCGGCAACAGTAAAAAAGGCAATTAAGTTTTAGGCAATATATATAAAGACAATCTAGCCAGGCTAGTACTCGACTAATACTTGAGAGGTCTAATCATGAATGATAGTGAAACAATTGAAAATAGAAACATAGCATCAAATCCTTAGAGTTACTAAGAAGAATATTATTTAAGCTATGTAGCTTGTATTAACCCTCATGGAGAGTTTCGAAAAACCTAAGAATAATTTCCTCTAAGAGGAGCTTCCATTTTACAAATAAGAGATGGCTAACAATAAGGCATCTACACAGTATTTTACTATGGTCGGTCATTTCTTAATGAGAACTGCCAGAAAAATTAATAGTAAATTTATACATTTATTAATAACTAGGGAATACAATAGCTAGTAGAAACTATCTTTGAACACTTAGATAAATATGGCGTCTGAAGGGGCCGGAACAAAGCATTTTACCCGCGGGCCACCACTTCAATATAGTAGTGCTCCCACAGGTTGCTCGCCGTAAATAGCTACACAAAAAGGGCGCCATCGTGACTGCAATCAGCCACTGACCTAACTAGGTCCAAGATTGTAGCCATAAATAAATCCTAAACATGATCATACCACTTAGGCTTTCATAAAAATATAACAATATCTTAAGGAATTAGAAAAGGAAATGAAATCCATGGACTCAGTATACACAATCACCTGGTCCTATACATATGTAGAGCATAGAACCCTCGTATTTAAACTATAACCGTATAATAACCGTCAAACTATCTGACCCAAGAAACTATGTCTGTTGGACATAAGAAAATAACGTCAGACATTCCGACTAAAGAAACCATGTCTGATGGAAATAGAAAATAACGTTAGAAATTCTGACTAAAGAGACCATCTGATGGACACAGAAAGTAATGTAGTACCCTCTGATATTATAATTTGTGCCTGATGGACATAGAAAATAACTCGGACACTCTAACACAATACACTATGTTTGATCAGCATAGAAAATAAAAATAATACATTATAATACATAAAACTAGGTCTTATGGACATAGAAACGGAGTTTAGAGTCTAATGTAGATTCTAAACAAAAGATACAGATACAAAGTCTCAGAAGAGGCTTTCTCTGCGACGTGGCATTGAGACCAACGTCTGACACATCGTGGCCACCAGTAGTCTTTGGTGCTGAAGTTTTACGTCGTAGTTCTTTCTCCTGTGCATCAATACAATGGAATACGAAAATGCGAGTCAAAGGGAATACGTTATATAGCAACAAAACTGCCTTGGAATTGGACTACATCAGGAGATATAAGGGGAGAAGAAGGTTAGAGTTGAAGAATTACTCCACTTTATAAATAGTGCTGTCAGAAGGTGTGGCGAGCAGAGAAAACTATTTTTCTTTTTTTTCGACCTGAAAATGCTCGCAGTGCCGGTATGGTCCGCAGGGGCAATTTTCCTCGACGCTTGGGCGTTTCCCGGCAACATCAATTCACAGTGAGTTAACACCTGCCACAACATATTGGAATAGATTAGTACTTGTTATATTGTTTTAATTGTATTTATGGAGTTTTAATTGTAGATGTCATATTATATATAGCTGGTATAGCTGGCATGCTACAAACAAACTATCCCACAGTAGAAACTGCCTGTGAGTGCTTAGAACAGAAGTTGTGAAGACAAACCCTCCCTCTGTTTGAATACTCCGAGCAAGAAGGGTGAGTCTCACCGCACGCGGTTTACACTAAAATATAATATTTGATCGCGGTAACCGCTTGGAATTGGCCGAATCGTTTGTCGCATCTCTTTGCCTTTAAGTAGGACATTACCATTCCAACCGTGCATTTCATATTTTTTATCTTCTCTTCGCCCGCACCGCTCACATTCGATCACTCACATAGGACAGCGTCCAAGGCTAAGAGCATACAAACAGTGACTTGAGGCCGAACGACGTGAGGCGAACCGTGGAGATTCACTTCAGAACAAAGTAGTTTGTTTTCAACAGCAATTCGACGCTACAAGATTGACGTCGAGATCCTGAATGCCGAAGTATTTACCAGGCCACAGGTTTTCTACAGGTTGTGGTTTGCTTCTCCAAGACATCCAGGACTTTACTGAGAATATAATAAAAGGTCATGGTCACGGTTGACATCCTTGTATACTTGACGAATCGTGACTCATGTCTCCGTATCACGGGAAACAAATGGTGATATTCCCCAGAATAGTCTCCGTCTTGACACAATTCATGTACCCGCTCGCTCCTTCTCCGCCCCTTCAAGGTTTTCCACTTAAAATAAGAATCCTCACTAAAAAGTACCTTGAGTAATAGTTTTGACGACGCCTTTTACCAACTATAGAAGTGCCGCCTCGCTCAGCTAATCAACGTTGTATGTGTGCTGATTGCCCGCTCTTTGTCGCATGTGTCCACTTACCCATCACCGAAATACGAAAGTTAGCAAAATATACTAAATCTACTCTAATGTATTCATTCACCAAACTATATAATCTGCAAGATCATATTTTGATTTGCTGTCACTTTTCGCAGTCAAAACTTTAACAACAAACAATTTATTTTTAATTATGTTATCTTTTGATAGTTTTTACATCTTCTGACTTCTGCTATCTGTCAACTACCACCACTCCTATGGTAATATACTATAGTTGAACCGTACGTACCGTACGTATTCTCTTTTGTTGAGAAAAAAGACGCGTTAATATTTGAGCAATATTTTCTAGATGGAAAACATTGGACCTGCGAGTCGGATCCAGCTCGTTTGAATATTTGATCCAATCCAAGTGGTTTTGCAAATTATATGGCAAGGGATCGATACTTTTTAAATTATCTCCTATAAAATCAAGGCTATTGGTGAAGTGAGGACGGTACAGTCTAATTTTAAAAGGAAGGATCTTTTCCGACAGTTAAAAAAGTTACTGAATACATACACATTTGTACGTCTATTCATATTATATAGTGCTGTCACATTTAATAGATATTATCAATACTTATAAAATAACACTAATTGTAAAATGTTATCATAAAAAGTATATTTGTATTTTCTGAAAGTGTCTTCCTACTAAAATATCGCCCCTATAGTTTAGCATTAGCGTGGAGAGAGTATTGGAAAACCACCGAGATAGATCACCTTTGAAAAACCATCTTGGTGTACCCGACCGAGATTCGAACTTCAACCCACCTGTTAATGCCAATTCAGTAGATTGTCGGCTCTATAGCTTAGACCATTTGGCCACCTATGCGAGTGGTGAACAATAAAAAAATCCATAACTTCTATTTAAATATCTGATTAGCCTATTGTACTTTTTCAACAGATGAATGAAAAGTGTAATTAGCGCCGGGTCATTGTAGTTCCACCTTTTGGTTACCAACCTCGCCCCTGCATCCAACCCTGCCAATTAATATTTAAAGGTGTTTCCACGCTATCAGCCCGTTTTGCTCGCAATGTGGCACGAGATCGCTGAGGGTTAACAAACAGCCGTGAAATGAGAACGCCGGACAAAACCGATACACGCACGGACACGCCATTGAAACTAGTTTATTAGCTGCCGGGAGAATAGAGCAGTGGAACGAATGGCTAACATCGCCATAGTTTGCCTGAATGAATAGTTAAGGTTGGTGCACACTTGTCCGTATCGCTCTGCACCGTCTCGGAAAATATTTTTTTTTTAATTATTTAGGTCGGTTACCTAGCAGCCTAGGGGTAAGGTGTCAGACTTCTGTGCTGGCGGCAGGGGTTCAATCCTCGGTCACGGCAAAGATTTATCAGATTACCAAACCCTTCCTTCACCTCTGACAAGACATCTTGTGAATGTGGGGAATGCCAGGCCTCCACCGTGGTTCGGATTCCACGTTAAACTGTAGGTCCTACATTTCATCTCACAATCACCCTACCATTACACATTANGATTACCAAACCCTTCCTTCACCTCTGACAAGACATCTTGTGAATGTGGGGAATGCCAGGCCTCCACCGTGGTTCGGATTCCACGTTAAACTGTAGGTCCTACATTTCATCTCACAATCACCCTACCATTACACATTAACGTAAGTGCGTATAACCCGAACGGGTAGTAAGACGTGGTGCTAATATTAATAGTTTCCACCCGTTTTAATCCAAAACAAAGTATGTAGAAGAGTCACACGAGGACTTAAATTGTTTAGATTTTTAAGAAGAATACATTGGTTAAAATTTAAATAAGATATAATTATAAATGTATAATTTTTAAAAGGTCTCAAAAATTAAATCCTAAAGAGCAGCGCACACTTTGCGGGATCGGCTCGTTACAGCCCTCATCGGACTGCAACTGATTTCCCGGAGAGGATAACTTAATGTCCATTGCGATGCGATGCGTGCTGATACGAGCCGGTCAAATGTGATCTACCTTAGGGATCCTTTCTCACCGGCTGCTGAACTTCGGTTGTATTAGGCCCCATTTATGCATGCGTTCTGTATCGTCCGTTTGTCAACGGTAATCTTTCATCACTTTTTTTTATGACTATTTATGCACTGCGGTCGTATCGTCAGTCATTGAAGAGAGTTGCAGTACTGCCACCTCAACCACTCGCTGGTTGTACCACGATGGATCCAGTTGGTGTAATTAGCCTGTAAGGCGACTAAGAAAAGACGGCAAAGGAGATGGTTTGTTCATTCTATAAATAGTATCAGTTAATGTGTATTTTGTAATTTTTACGAAAAATTGAGAGAGAATGACGATAAGTTTTATAATTATTTCAAGGTCCGTTTACACTATGCAACAAGTTGTAAACAATGTTTTACAACTTAAGGTTTTAAAACAAATTTCGTGTTTTACGACCTGTTGCACGTTTCCTATAGGTTGGCGGTAATGATCAAATAAACTTCTTTGTTTTCAAACATTTTGCACAAATAAAGGACCTTCAACACTGTCGAACACGTGGTTACATTGCTTCACCTCCCTCTCCACAACTCGTTCCAACTACCCCACAGCTAGGCTTGCCAACCCTCCCGAATTGGGCGGGAGTCCCCAGGAATCAGACAATTCTCCCGTCTCCCGGGAATCCCTATCCGGGAGTTAGATATTTCCCGGATTTCACAATAAACACCAAAAACCTCCATTTACATTGTTAGATGTTCAATTTATTGTACCTACATTATTTAATTCGATAGTTTTGATAAACTTAGATGAATATACGACCTACTTACTATCAAACAAATACTGACATAACCCGCCTCGGTGGCGTAGTTGGATAACGCGTTTGTCGTGTTAAGCTCGACTGCTGAGGACAGGGAGATCAAGGTTCGAATCTCGGTCGGGAGAATTGGGGTGGTTTTTCCCTAAATTGTTTTCCACTCTCCCTCCACGCAAATGCGGGTTCAATTCCTTTAATTCAACCTTACCAATTCATTATCCATTAGCGTAATTAGTACTTAAAGCGTATAACCCGAACGGGTAGTAAGACGCGGTGCTAAATATTATTATTATTAATACTGACATTTTCAATATTTATCTTTTACAAATGTCACAGGCAATTATTAGAAAGCCTCCGTGACCCTGACCCACCCCGCTTAGTAGCCACGCTACAGGTATCTGACAGATCCTTACTTTCAACTTTCAGTTACCTTTTGGTTACTTATTTGTTTTGGGTTGAGCGTCGAGTTAATTTCTTTGCACTAACTTATTCTATTTAGTTTCATTTTATTTTGAAAATAATATTTCATGCGCTATGTAAATATATACATTTGAGTGGACATTCATTATATAATTCACCATTGAGATTTGTGAAAATGTCAATAGAGAAGAAAAGAAGGTATTACACAGCATTTACTAACGACTGGTCAAACAATTTTGAATGGTTGCAGAAGAAAAGTGAATTTAAAGGCGAGTGTAAATTGTGCATGCAGACTTTACCAGCCAAATTTGAAGGAATCTAAGCAATATAAGCAATCCACTACTTTCATGGCATTTAAAAACATGCCTAACACCAAATAAAATGACTTAACTACTGCCGCAGATGTAGCCGCAACTTATCATACTGTTATACACCATCTAAGGTACAACAGCCAGGATTGCTATAGTAAATTAGCTAGTGTTTAATTAAATGACTCAAATATCGCGAAAACAAAAGTCATGTGGTAGAAATAAGACTAGCAGTATTGTAGAAAATATTCTAGCCCCAGGTTTTTCGGCAGCGATCACCCGGAATTGCATGTTTTATAGTTGGCAAGTCTACCTACAGTAGAGTTTCATCAAGCGTGTGTGCAGTGTAACGTTGTGTTGTGAAATGGAGAATTGGAGGCAAGCAGACGTTTACAGGTCACTCACACAGTATTTGTCTCTAGCTAGTAAAGATGAGCGAACCCAAAACCATCTAGCCATATTACTTTGATTAAACAACACAACACAAGCTGCAGCCGCAAGTAGGATATCCTCCTCATACGCCATGATGCAAACTGATTGCAACTTGTTTAGTGTCGATTTTCGTTTTTCTTCTTATTTACAACAAATGCTGTATAGACAATAGAATGCAACAAGTTGCAAAACAACTTGTTTAACAACATGTTTTGTTGCAGAGTGTAAACGAACATTTAGAATGCCACATAAGTCATTTGATAAACTGGCAGTTAAATTCAAGAGAACAGTGTAGACCTACAACACGTTGATGCAGGGATTGGCGTTTGTACCTGAGGAAACCTAAAGGTCCACTAACACTAATTTTGGAACTGTTCTTCCTATCATGGAACAATTATTCAGAAACGGATGAAAGGTTAGGTTAAGTTTGGTTGTGTAGAATCATTTTTTTTATATAAATCATGGAGAGATTGAAAGATAGGTTTGTACTAGGCTATTGCGCTTTAACGTATTATGATCCCTTCCTTGAGTTGTGGAGGAACTCAAGCGTCTTCACCCTCCCGACCCAGTAGTAGAGGAACTAGAGACCCCCTCACACACCCAGTGGAGGAATTTTACTCCCTTAGTGAAAAAACTCGACCATGGGACCAAGGGACCTTTTTCGAGTAAGAGATCAAACCAGCTCTCGTGTAGAAACTCGATCGTGCCTTTTTTTTTATCAATGCGTATTAAATATTAATGTGTTTATTTTTAACTAACAAGGGTGATTTAACCTAATTTTTATGTTATAATAATTTACAAATATTATCTTTATGTAGTCATGTTTTTTGACTACTTGTTTAACAATAAATAAAATTCAGTAAGATCTAATTAAATTTTGCTTTTAATACCATTGACTAATTTCTCACAACATTTTATGGTTAATCTCTTCTTACTAAACAAATGGACTATTTTCTTCAAAAATGGTCAAATGGTTGAGTTCCGTTAATGCAATAACAGCGATACCAGTTCTCTTCTCAAACTCACGTACAGGCAGCAGCGCTTGTTGGTTGAATGCTAAAGTGACAGCTTGGCCAACGAGAGCGAATATGAATTACATGCTTCGCGGCACATCTTAACCTACCCACGCACTTCTCTTGTTCCCAAGGTGTCTGGTTTAAGGTGGGCCGGAACGGAACTCAAGCTAAGGCACTATTTTATTAGTGTTTTAGTAAAAAAAAGCCTTTATGGTCTAGTGACCGGAGTTCCTGGATACAGATTCAAAGGTGCCGGATTTGATACCCTGGTCTTTCAAAATGTATCTGTGAAGCAGTGGATACAGAACGGGGTAAACTCAACCTCGTGAGGACAAATGAGGAGTTACTTGGATAAAAAAGTAGCGGCTGAGGTAAACGGCCAGAGGGCTCATTGTGCTGACCACATGACACCCTCTATCTGCAAATGTTGGTACTATCATCCCTAACGACGGTGGCCGCTCGGTCCATATAGCTCGCTGTCGGGATTTTGCCAAAATATATTAAAAATTTGTTCAGTCAATACACTTTTTTAATTTGATACACATAGCAATATCAACATTTCTTGAATATTTGTCTTTCACATTGTGGAATTCGACCAAGACTTTTGTTCTTTATTTAAAAAGTTTATCAGTTTATCATCAAATGCTGATGTGCGAGTGACACATATTCAAGAACTGTCGATATTACTTTGTGCAGAAAATTATATACCAAATAAGTTTATTGATTAATGTTTTATTTATTTGAACAAAAAAAGCTTTTTATTTAATAATTTTATAAAAAAATACTGATATTACCCCGCGTACTCCTTCATCCCACCAGACTTGCGTATATAGGCGACTCTGATCGTCATGACAGTTCAGAAAGTTACTAAACCTTTCCCGATTCCATGCACCAATACATGTGTTTTGGATCTATAGTTTTTGAGAAGTGGTGTCAATTTGTCAACAGCTGCAAGATATATATATATTATAAACTTATGTCATTTTTTTTATCACTTCGTCTTAATACCTATTCAGGTTAAATGATACTTACTCAAAGGGTGTAGGGATGAGGACAGAAGCATTTAGAGGTAATCTACTCGCATTTGATTGGAAGAAGAGTGGTTCACCACACGTAACTATATGATAATATAATACTTTTTTGACCTCGCCTTTTACTACCCATTCGGGTTAAACGCTTATATACTAATTACGATAATGGGTTAGGGGTGAGAAGCTTGAATTTTTAGGAAGTGTAGCCACATGTGCATGGAGAGAGCGAGAGAAAAAGGAAAAATTACCCTCAGTACACCCGGGTGTCATCTCATTCAACAACACAATGTTAATCGTCATTCAGTTAAAAGGAAGTAATAATAGAAGCTTGATTTAAAATGGTTATAAAGTTTAAAAATTTGGAAAGATATATCAATTGAGATATGTTATTCCTTTTAAAAGCTTTATAAAGAAGTTGAGAAATAAAATAAAATAATGTTGTCTATGGAATCCACAATATCTTCACAAAAAAATATTTAATAGTTTCTTGAGGGCATGGACAACATAAGACAGCATTGATTTTGACTAAATAGTACTTCTCTCTTCCTCCACGCAAACCCGGGTACACTTTCTTTAGATTAAACCTTTCTAATCCCTAACACATGAGCGTATAGCCCGAAAGGGTAGTTAGACGCAGTTACAATCAAATAAAAAATAAAGCTTATATTTTTTTCTGGAGATATTTAAAGGTACTTGATTATATATATATATTTATAAACACCACCAGAGTTTCATTTGGTGTTAATATATTCTCTAGTCTAAACTACGAGTATAAGCCCCGTTATTTCCCCTAACATGCTCGTTCCGACTCACGCTACCTATACCAACAATTTCCTCACCTTTAAACCAGGACTGTTTTTGTAGCACGCAACAGCTACGGGCGCTAGCTAATATTGACTTACATCACAGTCACATGACACGTAGAGGAAAGTCACGGGAAAAGAGGTAGGCGGGCACGATCTTGGTTCGATTCGCGAGGCGCCAGACTGCCTATTAAAAATGTTTATCTGATTGTTTTCTTCGAAACATCAATACATGGTGATAGAACATATTATTATATTTTTCTCTTGCTAGTTTCCCGGATATGTTTTGTCTCCTTGTCTAATTACTACTATCAGGTTAGAGGACGGTGGACTTTGGTTCGATCATGGGTGGTGGCAGCGATTATATTTAGGCCTACGATTGGTGTACAGGTATTCCCCGCTGACCAATTAGTGGATGTCTTCTAGGCTATGGATCGGGGTGTGGAATGTGACACGTCTATCTTAGGTTAAGCTCGTTTATAAAACATGTGCTAATATATTATACGTATTTATAAAGACCACGGTAAAAATGAATAGCAAAAGAAAATACACTTTATAAGTTTTTTTAGCACCACATCTTACTATATATATTCAGGCTATACGCATATGTACTAATTACGCTAATGATTTAGGGATGAGGGAGGTTAAATTTAGAAGAAGTTTGCCCGCATTTGCGTGGAAAGCTATTTATGAAAAAATACCCTAAGTTCACCTGACCGGGATCCAAACACCGACCTCCCTATCATTGGCATTACAGCTTAGCAAGAGAGAGATGCCTTAAACCATGCAGCCACGTAAGCAGGTCTTTGATTAATTCTTTGCTTAGTGAGTACTTACTATTAACACCCAAACTCTAGCAACTTACATAACAAGTTCCAAATATACTGTGGGATTGCCTTACAAAGTTAGGTATTAGGTAGTTACTAAAGCAATTAAGTTCAAGTTTCATTTAAAGGGTAATTTAGCAATACAAATTAATTTTTTGTTATCAAAATTAATGATATTTCGCTCGATTATTAGTGTTATTTTGTAGGTAGTGATGATATATAACAAAATCGACCGCTACAGATCACACGATTTGACGTAAAAATAGGCCTAGATCTGTTATCTGTCAGAAAAAATTCTTCATATTAAGATTGAACTGTAAAACTGCTTTCATTCATATATACATCAAGTCACGGGATATGCAGCTTTCCCTTTTGACAGATAGGGTCAATCCTGATTATATAATACAAAGTAGTTATATTTTCACGATGTTGACCGTAATTTTCTTCTTGAATATTATAAACATACCCTCCAACCACGTTTTCACTTTCTTATTCAGTGTGAATATTATATATATCACTTTCCCTTATATGATGGGCAAAGCCACACACATACACTTCAAATCCAAATGTACATGTGTGTATACATTATGAATTAATAAATACACATAAGCATACACATATGGAATTATATTATAATTGTGTTAACATTACAAACGCTCTGCCCGCCACGTAGGAGCAAGGTGTAGGCTCTGTTTAGCGAAGGAGTGGTGGTAGCTGACAGCTAGCAAAAGCTACCAGACCAACTCTCACGTAGGAGCAAGGTGTAGGCTCTGTATAGCGAAGGAGTGGTAGGCATAGAGTGGAAATATTGTAAATTATAATAATTATATATATTTAAATGTGTTTGTTTTTATTAAAGCAACCACCCAAAGATTGTAATGACCACGTGCCAATTACTATATCTTGTAACAGACAAACAAAAAGTAATATAATTATTAATAAAGTTGAGATTTAACAGCATATGTTTACAAAATAAAAATATTTCATTTTAAAACTAATATCTTATATGGCCCTTTCTCGAAGCTATAAAATACCCATCTATTCATTTTACTAGTGTAAGTTGCATAATGTGTGTAGGAGCAAAAATATGTACATACAAGCACGCGCGCGTACTTAGTTACATACACATCCGATTCAGTGACCAAACGGCCTATGGCGTCGCTTTCGTTTTAGACTAGCCCGGTGATGACGGGGAGATTGGGGTTCGAACCCCCATCGGGTCTACTGAGGGTGGTTTTTCCTAAATTGTTTCTCACTTTCCTCCTACGCAAACGCGGGTAGATTACCTTTCAAATGCTTCCCTTCTCTATCCCTAACCATTAGAGTAATTAAAATATATGCTATAACCTGAACCGATAGTAAGACATAGTGATAAAAAGAAGAAGATACAGACACTTTAGTACGTAGTTACATACACACACACACACACACACACACACACACACACACACACAGTAATAATGAGTTGGGTGCACCTCTACTTACCGTAGTACCCAGACATGTCCATTGGAATGACTTGGACGAGACGGTGACACTTGGCCAGCTCTCTGAGGAACAGTTGACTGATGAAAAACAGCAGTACGAAGTGGGGGTTGTCGGCGGGGATCCCCTCGGCGACAGCGCTGCAACAATCAACAAGAGCGCCCATTCACAAACCCGCCGCCAAACATTGAGGTTTTTCACGTGCACTTTCTATATCAACTGATAACATTATATAGCTAACAAACTAGCACTATATAAGAGATACAGAACCCTGGGATCACATGTCAAATCATCACCGCAAAAAGGAGGAAACTGCAAAATCACCAATTACATATTTATTTCCTGTGGCACTGATCGAGGCCGAAACAGACGCGTTACTGGCTGGACCAACAAACATTTTAACTATGCACATATAATATATTTTGATGCTTACTGTACACTATATTAACAAGGTTGATTAGATTTATTAGGTCGGTAGGTTAAGTTAACATAGCGAGGGGGAAAGGAACAATAGCACGTGACTTTGTCACGTTAGTCCCCAAAACTGAGCTTCTCTTAAGAATTTTTCTTTACTTAGTATTAATAACTTATCTTAGTTTTTTTTAAGGTATTTAACGTGCACGTTCTGAACCGACTGATTATATCAACACACGATAGTTTCTTTGAGCGAGAGCGAAAGGGTCTACCAATTTTGCCGGAAAAGGTATTTTCACGTACCTTCCAGGGTTCTTTTACATGCCTCAATCGGCACGGGAAGTTGTGCTGTGGATTTTTATCGCTCAGGAAAATTTCATCAACCCCGGCTGGGTTTGAACCCATGAACATCGGGTCCTGAGGCGAGCACTTAACCTTAACCTAAGGTGATTATTTTAAAGAAATATGAGTATGTACTGTACATAAAACCATAAATAAGATATATATATATTTTTCAGTAATTTGAGAATAGTGAAGATTTGGTAGCATAGACAAACGATAATAAGGTCATCTTAGTAAACACAAATCTATAGTAGGATACTGGTAGGAAGAAATGTTTATATCATACAAATGCATATTTTTTACTACTAACATAAATACAAATGGTCTTTATTAGTATTATTATTTCAACTATAATGATATAACAAGATCAAATTACTTTACGTATCAATATATAAAAATGGTTTTAGTACCTTTTATAACTGTCCTAATTTTCTATTTAATCAAACTGTACTACACACGAGCCTTTAACTTCTAGTTAGTGTGTAATTGAAGAGTTTGTGGTTATTTTTTTTTTCGTGTGCACCGCTTGTTAGCGATACTTAACCCTTTTGAAAGCGCTATTACATCCCCACAATTTGATGCCTACCCCAACACCCTCCCCCAGATATTTAAACTTAAATATCGATTATTAAATATTTTAGTTTCGAAAATTTTGTTGTTTGTCATTGTAAATTTAATACACGAATAAGGAATAATATAAACAAACAAGTAGTAGAAAATGGTAACTGTTTGTAAACTAAGGAATAAAAAACTGCATACAGGAATTAAATTAATTCCAATCAGGAATTAATAGCTACTGTGGAAGAAGGAAGGAGGGGAGGGGGTTCGTTTCAAAACTACACCTAAACTTAGGCACAAAGGGACGTACAGCAGTGGAGGAAATGGTTTTTATTATGCTTGGTTATCGAGTCACACATCTGTACATGTACATGGACAATGTGGACAAATATAGTAGTGGTGATGGACAACCTTGAGCGTAATGGGCGTTGTGAAATGTTACACATGCGCAGCTGCAGAGTTCACAACAGGTTTTGTATCAGGTCTCATTAGTGGAAACGCTTGATCTTATTCGTTAAGTTTTGAAAGTGACAGGAATGAGTACGTTCTTTTGGTATGTATTAACTATTTCATGATTTAAAAACTTGATTTACTCTTAATAAAAATACTCTTATCATTGGAAAAAATGGATATTAGTACGCGGTGTCAATAATGTCACGTCTTTTTATTTATTTATTTATTTCTTTTTAGCACCACGTCTTACTACCCTTTTAGGCTATACGCATTTCTACTAGTTGCGCCCGTGAGTTAGGGTTTAGAAAGGTTAAATTTAAAGCAGGTGTATCCTCATTTTGCGTGGCGGGAGAGTGTAAAGCCATCTAAGAAAAAACACCCTCAATACACCTGACTAAGATTCGATCCCCGCTCTCCCTGTCATCGGCAGTATAGTCTATTGCGATAGTGATGCCTTAGACCATACGGCCAACGTAGCAGGTAACAGCATTTTACAACCAAACCGGGCTATCCGTATATTATACTTATGTGTTAGGGATGAATAATGAAACATTTAGAGGAAAAATGCCTACATTTGTACGAAACTATGACGGACAACTATTTAGGAAAAAAAAAATCTTATTACAGCCGGTGTAGATTATAATTCAGACTGCCTCGTCCTATATAAACCAGGCAATACGAGAGTAGTGCCTTTGTCCTCGTGCCCACTGTTGCTGTTATGCTTGCGAATGGTGCTTAGTCCTGGGTCCTACACACTATACATATATTTGTGTAATGGCTCGAAGCGCGAGGGCTGTTTGGGTAAATGGTTTTGGGACCGACGATACTTTAAATATCACGTTCTCTGAACATGTTTAATCAATGAATGTAGAAAGGAGGGATTGTTACTTCACATCTGAGTCTGGTTGACACAGTTGTCACTGAGTGATTAGCTTTCTCACCATAGACAGGGTTGTCTAGACTACAGAGAGATTATCTGGTGTGCTTATATCTGACCTTGAAGGTCGGCTTTTCGGTTCAAATTCGGGCCGGATGTGTTAGGGGCGATTTTCATTTATTCCCCACCATCTCCATTCTAAGAAAGAATAGTAAAACTTTATAGAACTTTTCAACTAGTGTTCCTGAGATACTTACTATACACTACAATTAATAACTTAAAATGGTACCCGCTTTGGTGGCCGCATTATCTAAGGTGTCACTCTTACTATATACTGGACATTCGATGACAGGGAGATCGTGGTTCGATAGTGGTCGGGTGTACTAGGGGTGTTTTTTCCTAAATGGTTTTTCAGTTTCCCTCCACGTAAATGAGGGCAAACTTCCTTTAAATTTAACCTTCCTAATCTTGAATATATTAGAGTAATTAGTAAATATGTGTATCACGCAAACGAGTAATAAGACGCGCTACTAAAAAACAACAACTTAAATTGGCAATAATAAACCCATAGCTTAAGGTAGTTGGATGAAAAAGATGAAGTTTACGGAATGAGATCCCCTATTTTCCTGGAAAGAACAAGAAAAATCCACATCTTATAACTAATCGACATTCTCTTATGTTCTAGCTTTCAAGCAACGGTGAGATTTGGGTCGAATCTCATCTGAGTGTACTGCGGGGATTTTTCCTAAATGTTTTCCCACTTTCTCTTCATACTATACGTTCAATATTCCTACTCCCCCACCATTAGTGTAAACAGAGGGCTACTTTTTTTTTAGCACCGCGTCTTACTAACCGTTCGAGTTATACGCCTACGTACTAATTACACTAATGTCCTAGGGATTAGGAAGGTTTAATTGAGAGGAAGTGCAAACGAATTTGTGTAGAAGGAGTGTGGAAAACCATTTAGGAAAACCACTGTCAGTGCACCCAGCCGGGATCAAATCCCAATCTCACCGTCTTCGGCAGTCTAGTCCAACATGAGAGTAGCGCGGCTACCGAAGTGTGTACATGTATAGTTCTGAGGAGTAGTAAGACGAGAATAGAACCTTGGTCTTCAGATCCCGAACAAAAAACATTATCCGTTTTTCAATGTTCAAATAAAAACCATGTTTTGGATTAATCGGGTTTCAGTTTTGTTCTAGTGTTGCTAATCGCAGCAACTGTGATCTAACGGTTGCATTTAACTAACATCTGATGACAGACGTTCTAGAATTCACTATTGTCCATAATTTACACTCCCACAGCCAGTCAACCTGTAGCAACAAAGCTGATTAGAAATTTAATAAACCTAATAGAATGCAGATCTCTGAAACATGGTGGAGTCAAAATTATTATATAGTACCTCTAAATATCCTGAAATTTTACACAAACAATAGGAAAATATAACCAGGTAATATTTATCAAAACTTAAAAATATTTATTTTAGAGTAAGATCCTGCTAGGACAATGCAAACACATTTTTTCGGTCAACATCGATATTATCTTACTATATTTATTACCCGTTTCGGTGATCTAATGGTCTAAGGCGTCACTCTCGGAATATACAAGACTATCGGCAATGTAGAGATTTAGGTTCAAATCCCAGTCAGGTGTACTGAGGGTGGTTTTCTCTGAATCCACGCAAATAGAAGTACACTCCCTATAAATTCAACCTTACACAACCCTAACACAATAGCGTAGCTAGCAAAAATTATGCAAATAACACGAAAGGGTTATCAGACGCGGTGCTTTAAACACACAAACACACACACAAAAGTTTTCATCCATTACGGTTTCCAGTCTGTGGCCTGGGTAAGTTTTTTTAGTCAAGCCACATATTTTCCACTACCGGCTTGTTAGGTCTATCGTTGCTTCATATACCTTATACTCTAACTTAAGATTAGGACAGGCGCAACATCCAGTCCCCAGCCAATATTTCATCATTTCACCAATGATACATTTTTCTGCCATGCAGAGAATCGAGCTCGAGACCCTTAGTTCAGTAGACAGACACGCTACCGACTGAGCTAAGGTGTAGGACTACACGCGCAATATTATTAGTATTATTTAAAAGCTATTAATATTAACTAGTAAAATTAACAGCTTTATATTACATAACTGATGTATGCAAATATGAGAATGGTTTCAGTCTATTTTTAAATGTCAAATATAATTCTTGCTATCATTTAATTTTTATCACTGCGTCTTACTATCTATTTAGGTTATACGCATATATAATAATTACTATACTGGATTAGGGATGAGGAAGGAAGCATTTTATACGTAATCTATCTGCATTTGCATGTAAGGAGAGTGGGAAACAATTTAGGGAAAACCAGCCTCAGTAGCCCCGACAGGGCTCAATATTCCGGTCATCAGTATGCCAGTTTATTATGAGAATGACCGACGCCTTGGACCATTCAGCCACTGATGTGGAGCTTCTTCTTATCTAAATCAGATTGTGAAATTCTTAGCCTAGTCGAAAAATTAATAATATCTATGGTAATTTACCAGTGAATATCCTGACGTAAAATATATAACGAATTGTCCAATATTTTTTATTTCATTTATTTACTTGAGGTATTTAACGTGCACTCTCTAAACCAATTGATTATATCTGTACATGAGAATTTCTATGAACGAGAGCGAAAGGGCCTACCAGTTTTTCTGGGAAAGGTATTTTCACGTACTCTTCAGGGTTATTTTACATGCCACAATCGACATAGAACTTTTAAATATATGATATTATAAATGAAAAAAATAACTTGGCTTGCCTATTATTTGTCAAATAAATAATTGGAAATAGATGGTAATACGTGCAGAGGCTATTATTATTTGATTTTTAACGATCATTTTATAAACACAGTACAATATCAGTAGGTATATGGTTTACAAACTAATTCAATCTAATCTGAGGCGCTACTCTAACAGTATACTAGACTGACGATGACGGGGAGATCAAGGAGAGAGGAGTGCAAGGTGTCGTCCTGCCTCCCTTACGTGTTCCTGGCTTTTGAGCGTGCGTGGCGTCTGCTGTGATCTACGGTGTTGGATGGAGCCGTCGGTGAAGGTGAAGAAAGGTGTTGGCGTCGGGGTCGGGAGAAGACCGC
>CABFVX010002250.1:111650-122013 GCA_902151425.1 Timema shepardi | reverse complement strand
GAGAGTACTGACGTCTACTTCTTACCTCACAGAACATAACGGTACAATTTCTGACGTCAGCGGAATAGACCCGTGTCCATACTACTAATATACAACCCCTTTCGATTTCTGGAGCTCTCGCCAGAACACAACACCGCAAATTTTAATAAGGCCGTAAACGTATCAAATCTAGGAGGGTGTCCGATAAATATCTATTTATTGTTGTTTTTTCCTTCAGTAAACTACTATTCAATTTTAGGGGCAGAGGGATAGTTCCAAAAAACTTTCTTTAGAACCTTATGAAAACCCTAGATACGAAGTTTAAGTCCGATCGGTAAAATAGTTTAGGCTATAGTATGGTACGGGATTAACCTCTCCCTAGTTGTCGTTTAACTAACTCATCTCTCACCGTACAGTTCGCAGCACTGCTAGGCGGGTGACGTCATTCCGTCCGGCCGTGCTGCGAGTGAGCGGTCTGTGAACTAGGACCGTCAAATGGTCTCATATAAAGGTAGGCACAAGGGGTTGGTCACGGCACAAGTGGAATACTTACATAACTTAATTGAAAAATGGAAGGTACGTTTATGTAAGTGAAAGGGGAAAAAAATTGCCTGTTCTCGAAAGCAACAAATTTTCAATGGCTCATGCTGCTACCGGTGGTAAAGTTCGCTGGAGATGTGCTAACAAAAAGTGTTCAGCAAAAGTGTACACGGACCACGTAGACAGTAACGTTATAATCTATGGTGATACAAATCATAATCACGAAGAGGTGAAAATTATAAATTGGCAAGTTATACGCAATGTTTCAAAGTGAAGAGTTAAGGAAAATTTGTGTGAGAGACCATCGAAACTCACACGTTCTGAGTTGGGAAAACATGAACGCATGATATTGCCTTGCTACGAACAAACATCTACATGGCCGGCGCGGTGCTGTTCCCAAACTTCCAACGAATCAAGAAGAAATATTTAAAGCTTTTTTTTAAGGAATTAAATCAAAAGGCCTATATGTATCTGGGAATTATTTTTCATTATATATATTTTATGTAACCAATAAACCAAAAAAGTGTTTTTTTAAATTTCTGTCTGTGTGTCTGTTTGTGTGTATGTCTGTCTGTCCGGGTTCAGAACTCAGAAACAGCTTGATGGACTTTGTTATAAATGGATATCTTGGCGTAATATCTTTATACCCTCTGATTTTTTTTTATTTTGCCCCTAGCCCTCAAATAAAACTAAATTATATTTTTTCTTAGAAGATTTCATTTAAAAGTATTTACTGATGAGTGATTTTTAGAAAATACGTAATATTTTCAAGCTGGAACAAGAGATTTGGTTCAAAATGGGTGTCTGGACATGATAAATAGAATTAAATAATATTTTATGTAGTAAGGATTTGTTTACGGGTACTTCATTGAAAAATAATTTTTGAAAAATTGTTAATTTTTTAAAAATGGTTTAAGCAATTTGGTTCAAAATGGGTAAGTTATCTGAGGGGCGTTTGACAAGATAGATAGAACTTCATTATATTTTTTCGGGAAAAATTTCTTTTAAGGGTAGTTTACTTATGAGATTTTTTATTAATAATTGAAATAGTATTTTTTTAATATCTGGACATTTTGTTCTAAGCTAAATATAATCGATGAGAAACTTAGTATAACATTGTCGTACCATTTATTTTTATTGTATTTAAAATAGCAACAAAAACTATAGTTAATTTCATACTAAGCCTACTATGGAAAAACATGTAGTTTTATTGTTTCCAACAGAAGTAATATTTAAAAGTATATAATTCGAAATTTAATAACTGGTTTTGTTCCTGTGTTTCAGGTTTTAACCCAAGAATTAATAAAATGGAAGATTTTGCTCTCATTGTCGATAAGATTCTCAATATCATAGTTTCACCTCTAACAAGACATCTTGTGAATGTGGGGAATGCCAGGCCTCCACCGTGGTTCGGATTCCACGTTAAACTGTAGGTCCTCCAATTCATCTTACAATCACCCTACCATTACACATTTGCGTAAGTGCATACAACCCGAACGGGTAGTAAGACGCGGTGCTAATAATAATAATAATAATAATATCATAGTGTTCTCCTACTTTATGAATTTGAACTTTCTGTGTTCCGTGGATACCATTTTTGTAGATGGAACTTTTCAGTTCTGTACTAAATTTTTTACGAAAATGTTTACGATCCATGGTTTTAAGAATGGGCACTATGTACCATTTGTATTTGGTGTATTGCTTTCAAAAAGCGTGTCAACGTACAACATTTTTTTCAAATTGTTAATAGAAAAATGTACTCAATTTAATCTTATTTTAAATCCTACAAATGTTGTGATTGATTTTGAGCATGCAATAAACGAAGCTGTTTTCATGAAATGACTGCAGACAAACATTATAGGTTGCCGGTTTCATCTTAGCCAAGCATGGTACCAACACATTCAGTCCCTTGGTTTATCTAAAATATACAACAGTAATTCACCTGAAGGACAGTATATAAAACAATTGTTCGGAATGCAATTTTTAGAGCCAGAAGACGTGGGTGACATTTTGTATTAGAAATTATGGCGAATATGCCCGAAAACTAAAAAATCAATAAATTTTGCGACTACCTTGTAGAGACATATATTGATGAAGAGTAAAAATTTGGGCCGCCACATCCGAAGCTACATCCAGGACAACAAACGCGTGCGAATCCTTTCCCTCGCAGTTCAATTCTCATTTTTATTTCTATCACCCGTCTTTATATATATTTATGAATACACTCTTTGAATTTCAGAATGAAATTTATATTAAAATTCAGTCAGCCAACAGAAATGTAACTAAAAAAGTGAGGAAAGAAATTAGGGTAAAGAAAGATTTTATAAGATCGCACATTTTACTTTTAAAAAATGATTTATTAACCAAGTGTCAGTTTGTAAAAGCAGTTTCCTACCAATGTTTACCGACAACAAATCTGTAAAAGACTTAACATGGTTTAGCATTCCTACAAATGTTTATCAACAACGACGAACTTGAATAAAGCAAGTAAAATTTCTATATAAAATTATGTCTTGTATTACTTGTAAGCAGAGTTAGGGGGAGTAGATAAAATTAATATATGTCTATGTTTTGGAAAGTGAACGTGGCGCAGTTCACCTATGGGCGTGTTCCAAATAAGCTCTTAAGCTTTTAAGAGATCTATATATTTTATAATCCTCCTAGTCAGTAAACGTAGCCCAATTCACCTGTGTGATTAATATCTAATCGGCCTCGTGGCCCAGTTGTAATGCTCCGGATTTAAAACCGATGCCTGAAATGTTTGTAAGACAAATGAATATCTGTAGAGTGGTCTTTGTTTCCCACTATAAATTTGAAACAGTAAAACTCATGTGATGATAACCCTTCAACAAACACGCGAGGAGCCTGACACAAGTGACACAACAAATATGAAGAGCCCAGATTTCATCCTGGCCACCAATATTGTATTCTTCTTATCTTCTGGCGCTCTCACTATACCACATTAGTAATTTGAGATTTGTATTAGCAGTGCATACCGTAGGTGTTCCATTAGATACTGTAAAAGCCATCTCAAATTTTTCCAGGTATGGTTTTATAGGGTCCCTATATTGAAAATATATGTTTACAAGTATGCACCTACTCACATGTTTCATTATCTTTACACAGGTTATATTTTCATTGTTCTCCACCCCTTGGCTGGAGCAAACAATCAAAACCATTAGCCAGGTCAACCCCAAGTATCCATTGGCTGTGTTTACTCAGCAAACCCCTTGGCTTGGCTGAACCAGAAACCATTTGGCTATGTAAACCAAGAAAACCACTTTGCTGTGTTGACCAAGTATGTCCATTGACTGGTTTACCTCGAAAGCCATTTGTTGGGTCAACCCAGAAAACGCCATGGTTATGTCGAATAAGCAAACCTCTTAACTGGGTCAACAAAGTAATCCACTTGGATGGGTTGATCAATCTAACCCCTTTCCTGAGTTGACCCAGCAAACCACTTCACTATGTTGACCCAGATAACCTTTGCCTGGGTAAACCCAGAAAACCACTTGGCTGGGTCAGTCCAGCAAGCTCCTTATGTGGGTCGAGCTAGAAACACACTTGGCTTGGTCGATGTAGTAAACACCTTGGCTGGGTTGACCCAAAAAGCCTCTTAGCTTTGTCGACACAGCCAATCACTTAGCTGGGTCGACCTAAAAAAACCACTTGCCTGGGTTGACCTAGCAAACTTTATGGCTTGGCAGATCCGGGAGCCTCTATGCTTGGTCAACCCAGAGAAGCACTTGGATGGCTTGACCCAGAAACCCCTTGGCTGTGTCAATGAAGCAAACCAATTGGCTGTGTCAACCCTACAAACAACTTGTCTGGGTTGATCCAGCAAACCTTTTGGCTGGGTTGACCCTACAAACCTCTTGGTTAGGTCGAACAAGCAAGCCTCTTGACTGGTTTGGCCCACCAAACCTCTTGGGTGGGTTGATCCAGCAAACCTTTTGGCTGAGTTGACCCTACAAACCTCTTGACTGGGTTGACCCTACAAACAACTTGTCTGGGTTGATCCAGCAAACCTCTTGGCTGGGTTGACCCTACAAACCTCTTGAAAGGGTTGATCCAGCGAACACTTTGGCTGGGAGACACAATGATCTCCTTGTCCGGCTCGACCATGTGGACCCCATGACTGTGTAGACCAAGAAAACACTTGGCTGGGTCCAACAAGCAAACCCCTTGACTCCATAGACCCAGAAAACCCCTTGGCTGGGTAGACACAAGAAAACCCTTGACTGGATCAACCTTGCAAACCTTCTGGCCGTGTCTGTCCAGTAAAACTTTTTATTACGTTGACCCAGCAAACCCCTTGCTGAATTCGACCTAGAAAACCCTTGAGCGCGTCGACCCAAGAAACCACCGGTCTAGGTCACACCGGAACATTTTTTGGCTGAGTTGACCCAAAAAACTACTTGGCTGGGTAGACCAAGTAAACCATTTGTCTGTATTGACCCAGCAAACACCTTGGCTGTGTCAGCCCAAAAAAAATCTTCGCTGTGTTGACCCAAAAAAACCTTCGCTGGGTTGACTTTGTAAACCTATTCACTGAGCTTACCCAAAAAACAATTTGCTGGGTCAACCAAGTGAACCCTTTGGTTAGATAAACCCTGAAAACCCCTTGGCTGTGTCAACCCTTTAAAAACCTTAGCTGTGTCAACCCTACAAACCCTTTGGCTGTATCCACCCAGTAAACCTCTTGGCTGGGGCAACCAAGCAAACTAATAAATAATTATTAATAATGATATGTCAAGTTTATCTGAGTTTCAGAATAAGTCTCGGGATGTAAACACAAGGTCAGTTGGAACCTTTTAAACAGGAGGATGCAGAGTTGGTTAAGTGATTTATTCAACATAGCTTGTGTGTACCACATTCAAATATATGAACACGCTGACAATTGGCGCGTCTGTGTCGTTTATTGTTTTGTGGTTGTTTATTTGTGGTGAAGAGTGTGGTACGTTACAAACATGTTTGGATATTATTTACTCTCCATCAATATTTCCGTTGTAACGCACACGGCTCCATCAAACACAATTAATCTCTCGACTTGCCAACGTGTGGTAGACGTGACCTATGAAATACAAATGATAATGGAAATGCGACATGCATGATCTCTTTCAAATCATCTCATTATATTTATTCAATAATACAGTAAAGCTAATTGATAGGCTACCTTTTTGTTATACCTAAAAGTACTTTCATAAATGTATTTATTTATATATTTAGTAACATTCCTCTTTCATATAACATATTAAAATATTAGCGACAACGTTTGTTTATAAATAGGTTTTTTTATTCGGTCTATCTGTATCACTTTGTGGACATCTTTCTCCATATTTAAAATTCCAATTGCTTTTACCGAATGAATATATACCGTCAAATATGTTGACTACTTTATCTTATTGGCTGGTGGTGTGTAGGTTTGGGTTCAAATCCCAGATAGTTATATTAACGGTAGCTTTTGATTATTATTATGATTCTCCACTTTCCGTTTATGAAAATATGGGTATGTTTCCTTTGAATTAAATGATAGCCTATATTACCTAATTCTACCTTGTTCGCTTGGATAAATTGCGTTGGTATAAAAACTCATACAAAGATAATGAACTTCAACTAAGGTGTAGTAGTGAGGTTGGTTCTTGATAAGACGTGAGATATTGTTAAAACGAATATGGGAATGATGTGTCAAATTTATAATTATGTGAAACTGGGGGTTTTCTAGGGCACAAAGGTCCCAAAGGTGCATTCCTATATATGTATTATTTTTAGTGTGTTAACATATTTATATAAGTAAAATTTGCTAACCATTATTATAAATAATTAACATCTAAATATTTTATTTAATATTAATAATATGTTTGTAATAATTATATATATATTAATTGATACATTAGTGAAAGGGGAATTGATATATAAAATTGGACGGATGAGAAGTGGAATATGTTTATTCTTTTTTTTTCAACTGATCTTGCCATGGTCGTGTAGAACTAGTGGAAACAGAGGTAGGTTATAGCTGTCATTTTAACCAATACTAGGCTAATAATGGGAAAAAGAAGGTTTTTTCATTTATTGTTGCATTTAATCTCTAATGGACTGGACTACAAGGCGTTTATGTCACTTTTTTAAGTTTTGTTCTTTTATTACAACTATATTTCGATGGATTTATCATAGTGATGTGCAATAGTACCTTCTGACTCGGATAGGAAAGAAACAGGAAAATACTTCACTTCTTATTTCTCTAGTACGCCTCTTCAATGCTGTCTAGGCCTTTCAGCTGACGTTGGGTTGGTTGACCACCCAGAAAACTGACGGGTTGAGTACTATCCTAAAATACATTTTAAGGGAAAAAAAACTACATCTTATATTATTGTTGGTAAATTCATAGTCCACCATCTGATTTATTTGTAGGTACTATAATTATTTACAGTGGCGTAAAAACAACTAGAGTCACTGGAGAGGAAGTATTTTGAAGCGCTCCATATTTGGCAATTATGGTAAAACAATTTTAATAAAATAGCTTAAAAACCCTCTCATATTGTGTGTGTAGCCATCTTAATGTTGTCAGAACTAGCATCGTCTACACCCTCCTCTTCCTTTCATGTTGTATACGACATCCATCCACTCATGTAATTTGGCCAGTTGGCATCGAACTTTGTGTTGATATTCATCATTGGAGAAGAAGCTTAACTGCCATTTGTAGTCCAGTAGATACTAATTATTAGGCAAGATGAGGGAAAAACGGAATATAAAGCTGAATCTTTGTGAGAATATAAAAATTATATAATGGAAGACAAAACTGCTGAGTACCAAAAACACCAGTTGCTATAAATCAATTATGGCGGAAAATAGATCACCGTTTTGAATTTTTGTTTTTTCAATGTTGGCAGCTATAATAAAGGAGCTACTATAAATATGCGGTTTTGATTAAAATTAATTTTATACTATTGATAAAGCTATCATTAATGGAAAGGTGTTAGCATTTTGTGTGAGTATATAAATGTACGGTCAGTTTAGTAGTTCACTATAACTCGTGGATCGCTAAGCAAATATTTTCCGAGGTTGTTTTATTTTTATTATAAAGGATGGGTTTGAAAAATGTTTCATATACAAGTTATAGATCGCTTGTTATTAAGTATAAAGTATTATATTTAGGAAAATAATGGAGTGTGGGGACAGTGTCAGAAGGGGGAAAAACCAACAATTTGGTCATGTCAATGGTTTATCGAGCAGATTATATTTGACAACGATCATGGCATAGCACGTATCTTATAGTTAACCTTTTCGTTACTGATGCTTTACATAAATACATAATAATGTTATAAACGTTTAGAAATGCACTACTGACCAATAAATGTGACCACGAATGTAGGAATCAACTCTTGTTTTGCTATGAATATGAGTGGCGTTGTATGGGTATTGAACCTTAAATCTTTATGGCCACCACCTTTAAAGGTTGTGAAATGAGAGGTGTTATACTTACTGTTGTAAGAATATTTTTCTAGATTTATATGCTTCATGTCAAGATGTAACTTACCAAATGTATATCTTGGAGTGTGTACATTTTTATACATACGTATACTCCGTCATGTCTACGAAGTTCACCAAGGATATCATCATAGCATGTAAGATTATTAAAAATAAATATAAACATTGACGATAAGCATGATACGAGTCCGATAGCATTGTTAGGGAGGGCTTTAATTCTATCAATGAACCACTAAATGCGATGTTGGTAATATCTGACCCTGAACCAAATCGTAAGAGAGTTTAAAAGGAGGAAGAGTAAGACTCGACTGAGAAGAAACACAACAAACGACTATTTGAGACTTACCATTATACGCCTCTGTATCGTGGCTACAAACATCTACACCACCAACAAATACCAGGAGATCAGCGCCGTGTTGTGATCCTCTGCACTCATCGACACACCAGACCATCAACTGTTCACTTTAGACAAGAATGAAGTCGTGGATTGCTACGTAACCAGGCCCACTTACCCGAGTGGTGAGAACGTGCAGGCGCTATAACTCGTGATAGTGGTGCTCTGTGAAATCAATAGTGTAGCTCTACTCCCCGAACTGACGCTCTTTCGACGTTGTGCGCATGCGTCAAGGAGAGCCCAATGCTATGACTTGTTGAAAATGACATCATTGGACTTGAAATACCCCCCTCCCATATTTTCCCCGCTGTGAAATATTGAATATAAGCTTGTACTCAGCATGTAGATAGCACCCTTTGATGCTATTAGTATTAGGACTTACGACATGTAAGTGTACATTATGTTGTGTAGGTTTTTTTTATTATTGTTATTTTTAATAGTAATACTGAGGAACGAATCTAACTCTTGATAAATAATGTAAGAATTCATTTGAAATTGCCTCGGCATATTTATTTATTTATTGGTATTGTACTATGGTTATTTGTCAGATAATTAGATTTGTTTAGCTTATTAGCACTTTATGGACTTAAGCCTCTTAGGGTTGGCTACGTTGTTTTATTTGGAAATTAAATAATTTAAATCTATCTTATCACTCCATTTTGTACGATAGTTTGCATGTCTTACTATTGTAGTGTGTCTTGATGAATATTATATTGGTTGATAATTCTACGCTTTATTAAGGAGTTAGAAAATAAGTTAAGAAGTTATTATTCGTTTTGGTCCGTAGGTTACCCCCACCTATCGGGTGTTAGATCGGAAAAATGATTTTGATTGTATATATTGTAAGCTGGGTTATGTACTAGCCAGGAAGTAAGATATGTATAGACCATTTAATAAGCTATATGTCCGGTTTGTATATATGGGTAAATTTGAATAATTTCGATATGTTGATGTGGCAATTGGATGATTTTCCGCCTTTAATTCCTTTTGATTATGGCTCACGAACCTTAACATATTGAATTTGAATTAGAAATGTTAAATTATTAAAAACGTTCTTTAATCTTGGGGATTGTTTTTGGCACGCTGTCCCATCATTATATTTTTCTTATTTACTTATGCAGACTTATTTATTTCGCGATATATTTTGTTGGAATACTGATATTGCGCACTGTCCGCAAAAAACAAAATAAATATTGTTAACCAGTGATCTTTATCACTTATAATAAAACGGCCTTCGGGCCATTATTTTTTTCATGTTATTTGTTATGATTTTCATCAATCAAACCCTAACTGCCAATAATTTTAATGGGTATACACTTTGATTCTCTGATGGTTATAGCTGCTAAGTTTGAGAGTCTGAGTTTTTCTTATTTGGGTCAAGGCCACAAAGAAGAAAAGAACAGAGCCACAGCCCCTAGGTTAAAAATGTGGCACTCCTTTTAGAGGCTTTACTCCCTCAACGTTGGGATCGCTAGGTGCAATCCCCAGTGACTACAGCGCAATCAAGTGAGCATTTTTTTAAACGACTCACTTTAAACTCAAATGTACTAGAAGGCAGATACAAAAAATGAGCTCCTGTCTGCTGACGGTCACCGAGAAAGCTTCAGGTATAGAGATGGGCGATATATCATTGACTGTGATTTTTTCACCAATACCATTTGATCACTGATACTCCCAGTTACTCGATCTCAAAAGTATCGGTGATTGAGATATCAGTGATCGGAGATACTCGCATACTCGCAATACTCGCAATACTCGAGCTACGGAGCTAGTATTGCTTCTTTTTCTAGACACTCGAATAAATACTCGCTTCACGGCCTTTGTTATTATTTTATTTTTTATTTTCTACCAACTAATTGAGAATCGACCTTATTGACTGGCATGTTTTACGTGTTATTTCTATTTAAAACACTTGATCTCTTAGAGCTCATTTATCAAAAACAGTATAAGATTGCTACGTAA